>CAUYLG010064248.1:0-39051 GCA_963573385.1 Cacajao melanocephalus | reverse complement strand
TTTTATGCATTTTATTTCCAAACAATCTTTGATCCATTTATTTCAGATTTATTTATCCTTCATCTGTATGCTTATAGATGTTTGCCTGTTATTTGATTGTAATATTAACCACAAAGCATTTCTATTTATTTATGCCTGTCTTCTTAACTACAGTTTGAGATCCTCAAGGGCAGAACTCAGTTTTTCTAATAGACAGAATTCGGTTCAAAATTCTAGTCAATCTCTTACTAGTTCTCTGACTTTGACAAGTATGTGAACCTATATTTTTCTCAATTGTAAAATTGGGATAATAAAACCAATTTGACATGGTGGTGGCAAAGATAGATTTAGAGAAAATGGATAAACCGCTTTATACAATACTGGGTATTAAATATATGCACCAATGTAGTAATATACTTTTCTTTTTTTATTTGATGTTTTATTTACTTTTTATTTTTAAGGATCATATGGAATACATAAAAAAGGTAAAACAGTACAATCTCTTGTTTTATTAAAATAATGTTGCTAAAGATACACTGAGCAGATATATATGAGAAATGTCAGATGAGTTTATGACATTTTAAGTTTCGAGAAAAATGTTATAATCACATGCAAAGGAAAAAAGCCAATCAATGCACAAAGTTATAAAAATAAATGGTTTACCTACTAAATATTTTATGTATTCAAAAACACTATAGCTTTGTTGCTAAAGACATGTTGCAGAAGCAATGTCATACAAGACACTGATTTTTCCTTCTATTTTACTGACAATGTTATAATTTAACTTTTTTGGTTATTTTCTCTTTTGGGAGGGGATAAATTTCTTCCTTTTCAATGTTTATCCACTTTTAATACATTTTATTTTTCCCTTACTAGTCAATTTACAAAATTTCTCACTGAAGTGTTTTGTATAATAAAATCATGAATTGAGCTGGATAATTATACATGCATGTTCTAGAGATTTCCAGATCTGCCTTTCTACTATTGGCATAAAATTCATGGACAAATTTCTTCATTTTTCATCTGTTTAAACCAACATATTCAATAGTTTTTCAAATTTCTATCAGGATAAATCAACATTGCATATAAGTCAAGGTGTTGGGATACAACAATGGCAAATCAGACTAAGAATGCTGAAGGTGAAATCACTTACTAAAAATTTATATTTTGTTTGTTATAGTTGCTAATTTTGTTTGGAATAGTACAGATATTGGTAAGTAATACTGATGTTTCTGTAACAAAAATGACAATTAAAAACCCTTAAAAATGTGGTATCAGCTTAAGAGTTTGTCACTAGGCAGAGAGAAAACTTACAGCAGAATTGGAAATTTGGTGACAAAATATCTTCATTGGTAAAAGTGTCAGATATTCAAGGGTGATTCGGTGCCCTCTGAGACTAAAGCTGAATGGAAAGACATTGACAAACAGAATTTTGAAGCATATATTTACTGTAATTATCTGAGTCATCAGGTATTAGAGAAAAACAATATCTCTGACAAGACTGAACAAATTTGTTTGCAAATGCCAAAAGCTAATTTAAAAAAACTAGAAATTTGTGGCATCAGATATTTGAATAGTCAACTGATTTTAGAACTCAAAAACTAAGAGATGCAATTGGAAAACACATTGAATGCATAGGCCCATTGAAACCTACACCTGTGGCAAAGATTGGATTAAGAATATGATCTCCATCCAAAACTGTTAATTCAGGCATCCTCAAGCCATCCATTATGTAAACACAAATAATTGGTGAAGTTATGAAAAATATAAATAAAACAGTTTCACTAGTATCCCTGGAAGTATTCCTGGAAAGGATTTTTGGTGTGGTTATTGGCTGACAGAACTGAAATGAATAGAAATATACAAATCACAAGCCTGTAAGGTTTCTGAGAGAATTATGTTGCTAAATAAATTGGCTAAAATAAACCTTGGAATATTTGAGTCTTTTTTTTTAAATTGCATTTTAGGTTTGGGGTACATGTGAAGAACATGCAAGATTGTTGCATAGGTACACACGTGGCAGTGTGATTTGCTGCCTTCCTCCCCATCACCTATATCTAACATTTCTCCCCATGCTATCTCTCCCCAACTCCCCACCTCCCGCTGTCCCTCCCCTATTTCCCCTTGACAGACCCCAGTGTGTGATGCTACCCTCCCTGTGTCCACATGTTCTCATTGTTCAATACCCACCTATCAGTGAGAACATGCAGTGTTTGATTTTCTGTTCTTGTGTCAGTTTGCTGAGAATGATGGTTTCCAGGTTCATCCATGTCCCTACAAAGGACATAAACTCATCGTTTTTGATGGCTACATAATATTCCATGGTGTATATGTGCCACGTTTTCCCTGTCCAGTCTATCATCGATGGGCATTTGGGTTGGTTCCAGGTCTTTGCTATTGTAAACAGTGCTGCAATGAACATTCATGTGCATGTGTCCTTATAGTAGAATGATTTTTAATCCTTTGGACATATACCCAGTAACGGGATTGCTGGGTCAAATGGAATTTCTATTTCTAGGTCCTTGAGGAATCGCCACAGTCTTCCACAATGGTTGAACTAATTTACACTCCCACCAATAGTGTAAAAGTGTTCCTGTTTCTCCACATCCTCGCCAGCATCTGTTGTCTCCAGATTTTTTAATGATCGCCATTCTAACTGGTGTGAGATGGTATCTCAATGTAGTTTAGATTTGCATTTCTCTAATGACCAGTGATGACGAGCATTTTTCTTATGTTTGTTGGCCTCATGTATGTCTTCTTTTGTAAAGTGTCTGTTCATATCCTTCGCCCACTTTTGAATGGGCTTATTTGTTATTTTCTTGTAAATCTGTTTTCATTCTTTGTAGAATCTGGATATCAGCCCTTTGTCAGATGAGTAGGTTGCAAAATTTTTTCCCATTCTGTTGGTTGCCGATTCACTCTAATGACTTTTTCTTTTGCTGTGCAGAAGCTGTGGAGTTTGATTAGGTCCCATTTGTCTATTTTGGCTAAATATTTGAGTCTTAAAGCAACACTTTTGCAGTTTTAAAATGTCTCCAAAATTGTAGTTGTCCCCAGCACTCACCTCAAATATGTCTATGGAGGATGATGAACAAGAAAATCTTATAAGACAACTCAATCCGGAAAATGAAGAACAATAGGGAAAGGAATTCCTCTTATAAAGCTAAATCATAAAGTTCTGTTGAACTAGCCTTGCTTCTCCAGGATGAAGCCGACTTGATAGTGATTAATAAGCTTTTTGATGTGCTGTTGGATTCAGTTTGCCTGTATTTTACTGAAGATTTTTGCTTCAATGGTCATCATGGATGTTGGCCTGAAAATTTCTTTTTTAGTTGTGTCTCTGACAGGTTTTGGTATCAGGATGATGGTGGTCTCATAAAATGAGTTAGGGAGAATTCTCTCTTTTTGTATTGTCTGGAATAGTTTCAGAAGAAATTATACCAGCTCCTCTTTGTACCTCTGGTAGAATTCAGCTGTGAATACAAGTGGCCTTGGACTGCTTTTGGTTGGGAGGCTATTAATTGCTGCCTCAACTTCAGACCCCGTTAGTAGTCTATTCAGGAATTCAGGTTCTTCCTGGTTTAGTCTTGGGAGGGTGTAAGTGTCCAGGAATTTATCCATTTCTTCTAGATTTACTGGGTTATTTGCATAGAGGTGTTTGTAGTAACCTCTGACGGTAGTTTGTATTTCTGTGGAATCTGTGGTGATATCCTCTTCATCATTCTTTATTGCAAGTATTTGAATCCTCTCTCTTTTCTTTTTTATTAGTCTGATTATTGGACTATTTTGTTGATCTTTTCAACAGCCCTTTATGCTAAAAACTCATAATAAACTAGGTATCAATGGATCATATTTCAAAATAATAAGAGCTATTTATGACAAACCCACAGCCAATATCATACTAAATGGGCAATAACTGGAAGCATTCCCTTTGAAAACTGGCACAAGACAAGGATTCTCTCTCACCACTCCTGTTCAACACCATGTTGGAAGTTCTGGCTAGGGCCATCAGGCAAGAGAAAGAAATAAAGGGTATCCAAATAGGAACAGAGGATGTCAAATTATCCTTGTTTGCAGATTACATGATTGTATATTTAGAAAACCCCATCATCTCACCCTAAAATCTCCTTAAGATGATAAGCAACTTCGGCAAACAGGATACAAAATAAATGTACAAAAATTGCAAGCATTCCTATACACCAATAATAGACAAACAGAGACCCAATTCATCAATTGTGAACTCCCATTCACAATTACTACAAATAGAATAAAATACCTAGGAATACAACTAACAAAGGATATGAAGGACCTCTTCAAGCAGAACTACAACCACTGCTCAAGGAAATAAAAGAGGACACAAACAAATGGAAAAATATTCCATGTTCATGGTTAGGAAGAATCAATATTGGGAAAAGGGCCATACTGTCCAAAGTAATTTATAGATTCAATGCTATCGCCATCAAGCTAACAATGACTTTCTTTACAGATTTGCAAAAAAAACACCTTAAACCTCATATGGAACCAAAAAAGAGCTAGGATAGCCAAGACAATCTTAAGCAAAAAAATAATAATAATAAACAAAGCTGGAGGCATCACTCTACCTGACTTCAAACTACATTACAAGGCTACTGTAATCAAAACAGCATGGTACTGATACCAAAACAGAGATATAGCCAATGAAACAGAACAGAGACCTCAGAAAGAATGCTACACAACTAGAACCATCTGATCTTTGACAAACCTGATGAAAACAAGCAATGGAGAAAGGTTTCCCTATTTAATAAATGATGTTGGGAAAACTCCATAGCCACATGCAGAAAGCTGAAACTGTATCCCTTTCTTACACCTTATACAAAAATTAACTCCAGATGGATCAAAGATTTAAACATGAGGCCTAACGCCAAAAAAACTCTAGAAGAAAACCTAGGCAATACCATTCAGGAAATAGGCATGGGCAAGGACTTCACGACTAAAACACAAAAAATCTTTGGCAACAAAAGCCAAAATTGAAAAATGGGATCTAATTAAATTTAAGAGCTTCTGCACAGCAAAAGAAAGTATCAGTAGAGCAAACTGGCAACCGACAGAATGGGAAAAATATTTGCAATCTACCCATCTGACAAAGGGCTAATACCCAGGATCTACAAAGAACTTAAACAAATTCATAAGAGAAAAAAACAAATAAGCCCATCAAAAAGTGGGCAAAGGATATGAACAGACACTTTTCAAAAGAAGACATTTATGCAGCCAACAAACATATGAAATAAAAGCTCATAATCACTGGTCATTAGAGAAATGCAAATCAAAATCACATTGGAATACCACTTCATGCCAGTTAGAATTGTGACTATTAAAAAATCAGAAGACAACAGATTTGGGAGAAGATGTGGAGAAATAGGAACGCTTTTACACTGTTGGTGGGAGTGTAAATTAATTAAACCATTGTGGAAGACAGTGTGGCAATTCCTCAAGGATCTAGAACTAGAAACATCATTTGACACAGCAATCCCATTACTGGGTATATACCCAAAGGATTATAAATAATTCTATCATAAAGACATATATACAGTTATGTCTATTGTGGCACTGTTCGCAATAGCAAAGATTTGGAACCAACCCATATGCCCATCAATGATAGACTGGATAAAGAAAATGTGGCACGTATACACCATGGAATACTATGCAGACATAAAAAAGGATGAGTTCATGTCCTTTGCAGGGACATGGATGAAGCTGGAAACCATCATTCTCAGCAAACTGACACAAGAACAGAAAACCAAACACTACATGTTCTCAGTCATAAGTGCATGCCAAACAATGAGAACATGTGGACACAGCGAGGGGAACATCACATACTGGGGCCTAGGGGGTGGGGGGCTAGGGGAGGAATAGCAGGGGGTGGGATGATTGGGGAGGGATAGCATTAGGAGGAATACCTAATGTAGATGACAGCGCAATGGACACAGCAAACCACCACTATGGCACATGCATACTTATGTAACAAACCTGCACCATCTGCACGTGCCCCAAAACTTAAATAAATAAATAAATAAAAAGATAGACACTAAAAAAAAAAAAGCTAAATCAAAGTAAACACATGGAACTTTACTCACTGACATAATAAAAGCCTTTGCTGCAATCATGGTTTACCGGTTCCAGCAGCAGACACTCATATATGTGTCTTTATAGTAGGTTAAGATGGAGACAAATAAATTGACTTCTCATTTATATAACACCAGATCACATGAGGCTGCATTTAATCCTGGAGATAAGTATATACAGTTTAGGTTTCTTACTCCTTTGAGCTGCATAAAGTAACTATGGGTTACTTATCAGGGAAAGAGTGTGAGAGTGTTCTGGGTTTGGGAAATACCTGCAGATTGCGTTTTGGTGAACTGAGTGCAAGACTTCCAGAGATGGCTTGCTGTCCACCAAAGATTTTTGTTCTTTTTTCTCTGGTGTGTCTTGCTGGGATGTACTTTTCTAGTCAAAGATTACTTTTTCCAACTCTTCTCTTATTTGAGGAATCTACATAAATAATGTAGGCCCTTACTGAGAATATGAAGCATATGTGAGAAAAAAAATAGTGGAATGGGGGTAAGTGATTGAAGATATTTCTTTTTAACTAGTTTACTTTTAGATGGCTGTTTAATACCTGGATGGAAATCTCAATGTCAAAAATGCAGTTACAGGCACAGTTTTCAAGGTGTTCTTATTCAAATTCTTTTGGCATAATTGTACATTCTGAAGCATATGGCTCAGACTGATGCTAAAGAAAGTATTTAATTAGATAATGCTTATGTGCTTTCTCTATTTTTAGAACTGGTATCAGAACTGTATTTTTCCAGAAGCTGTATTATTCCAGAAGCCATCTGTATTTTCCAGAACTGTATTATTACAAAACCCAATTTTCCTGAATAGCAGGTAACATTTGCTATAAAGAAATGAATTCTATAACATAGTGGCTAAAGAAAATATAATCAGGACATCTGGGTTTAGATTGCTAGCTGTATAATAATAACAAAGTTGCTGAATCTCTATAAATCTGTATTTTCTCCTATGTAAAATGGTATAAACACTTGTCAACTTGATGTAAAAATTAAATGAGCTACTATATCTAATACATCATCCATAGAAAGTGCTTGAGACATAGTACATATGGCATTAATTCTGATAATATGTTGAAACTCACCCCCCAGTAATGCTCACACTTATTCCCAAATTACATTGACATTTCTAGGAAAAATGATTCATGGTTTGAGCATTGAGAGTTTAAAGTTATTATGTAATACACGATATATATATATACATATATGTATATATACATTATGCTCCAGCCTGGGTGATAGAGTGAGATTCCATCTAAATATATATATATATATAATTATTTTTTTTTAGATGGAATCTCACTCTGTCACCCAGGCTGGAGCATAATGACGAGATCTTGGCTCACCACAACCTCCATCTCCCAGGTTCAAGCAATTCTCCTGCCTCAGCCTCCTAAGTAGCTGGGATTACAGGTGCCCCGCCACCACACCCAGCCAATTTTTGTATTTTTAGTAGAAACGAGGTTTCACCATGTTGGTCAGGCTGGTCTCAAACTCCTGACCTTGTGATTCACCCACCTAGGCCTTCCTAAAGGCTGTGATTAGAAGCGTGAGCCACCGTGCAAAGCCATACAATGCCATATATACAATTTAAATAAAACCATGATATCAAATTCCTAGCTATATTCTCTAAATTTATATGTTCTATTTCAAAGATATACACTTTTAGAAACAGAGTATATTACTTTTAACAAATAGTTCTCTTCGTCAAGAAAGAATAAAATCTATTTATACTCTGCCTATTTACATCATGTTGTAAAACATTCCTACCCATTAATTTTCATTAAGGGAATAAAAAAGAAAAAAGTTCTCTCTCTCTCTCTCTCTCTCTCTCTCTATATATATATATATATATATATATATATATATATATGAGCTATAAGATTAGTAAGGGCCTAGTGACATGGTCATTCTAATATCATGGCGCAACTCACTACTCACACATTTGTGATGATGCTTATGTATACAAATCCATTGCACTACAAATTGTATAAAAGTATAGTACTATTTGGTCATAGAAAAAGAATGAAATCATGCCATTTGTAGGAACATGGATGAAAATAGAAGTTGTTATATTAAGTAAGCCAGGCACAGAAAGACAAATGCTGCACAGTCTCACTCATGTGTGGACCAAAATAACTGATCTAATGGAGGTAGATAATAGATGGATAGATGCCAGAGGATGCGAAGTTTATGTAGGTATGAGGAGGGACTAAAGAGAGGTTCGTTAGTGGGTACAAATATATAGTTAGATAGAACAAATAAGCAACACAATTCAGAGCAGAATAAGGTGATTATAGTTAGCAACTTTGTGTTATACATTTCAAAGTAGCTAGAGGAGAGGAATTGAAACGTTACCAAAACCAAAATGATAAATACTCAAGATGATGGATAACCCATATACCTTTGCTTTATTACATATTCTATGCATGTAACAGATGCATGCAGCCCTAGATACGTAAAATGGTTTGATTCAATAAAAATATATAGCATGTAAAATTATATATAGTATATAATATTAGAAGATAATAATAGATATGTTATTGGTTTATGTACTTACTATACTATATTTTTTATCATTATTTTAGACTATATTCTGACTTATAACAAAGGTAGCTGTAAAACAACCTCAGGCAGGTCCTTCAAGAGAAATTTCAAAGGAAGACATTGTTGTCATAGGGGATGACAGCTCCATGAGTGTTTTTGCCCCCTGAAGACTTTCCAGTAGGACAAGATATGGAAGTGGAAGATAGTGATATTGAACATCCTGATCTTGTGTAAGCCTAGGTTAATAGTCTTTGTGTTTTATTTTTAACCAGTTTAAAAGGTAAAATATAATTCTAGAAATTAAAAATAGAAAAAAATTTTGAATTCTGAAGTACTTTTGTACAGTTGTACAATGTGTTTGTGTTTTAAGCTAAATGTTATTACAAGAGTCCAAAAGGTAAAACAAAATTAAGTAAAACAGTTGCAGTAAGCTAAGTTTAATTTATTATTGGAGAAAGACAGTTTTTTTTTAATTTAGTATAGCCAAAGTACACAGTGTTTAAAGTCTACAGGAGTCCACAGTAGAGTTGCAGGCCTTCACATTTACTCACTACTCACTGACTCATCCAAAGCAATTTCCAGTCCTGTAAGCTTCAACCATGATAATTGCCCTATATACATGTACCATATTTATTTTTATGCCATATTCTGTCTGTAACTTTTCTATGTTGAAGTATGTTTACATACATGAATACTTACAATTGTGTTACAAATGCCTACGGTATTCAGTACAGCAACATGATGTAATTAGACACGTAGCCTAGGAGTAATAGTCTATACCATATAGCCTAGGTACATAGGCTACGCCATCTTGGTTTATGTAAATACACTCTGTGACGTTTGCACAACAAAACCATCTAAATGCATGTCTCAGACTTATCCCTGTGACTCACTAAGTTAGGTATGACTATTCTTCAAATGAAGTATCACAAGGTATTGGCCCAGAATTTTAATCTCCTTACTAAAAGCAGAATGATTAAATGCTCTCATCTGGTAATCTTATCCGTAAATGGTTTCTATGTGGTGTCTTTCCAATGAAGAGAGATTTAAAAATTATTTTCAGGTGTTATTTGGCTTACTCAGAAAGAGTTCTCATCAATATATAAAAATGGCATAATGGCCCCTTTAAAATTAGTCCAAGATCCAAATGTGGATTAAAAATGATGTCTGTATAAAGAATGCTCCCAAAGTTTGTTTCTAAAGTCTAATAAGTGATGTTATTCACTGGAACATTTTAATACTTCTACATTTGGCAAATAGAGGCAGCTCATTTTAAATCTACTTGCTTTTGGAAATAGCAACTGGTGATTTTGAAGATGGCTGAATTCGCTAAAGTCACTCAATAAACAAATTGTGGCAAATCGTTTTTATGCACACAATGAAAGGGAAGAATTCCAAAGCAAACAAACAACCAAATACATTTCCAGGCAGTTATTGTGTAAGGTTTATTAAGAGAAGCAGAAGGGATAAAAATGTTATGAGAACATGCAAAGGTAAATGTTCTTTAGGCTGCCTTGTTTTCCTTGTTTGCATCATAAATGTCTAGCATGCTGGAATACTGAAAACATAAACTCTTTTCAATTAATATAATACAGGATTATAATAGGTACTTCACCCCTCCTAATGGCATGCTGCCAGTCAGCACTAGTTCATCCCTATTAAAATGAAGTAAAAACAAAACTAGTGCCAATATTTGGGTAAAACACAAATGTAAAAGAAAATAAAAAGTGATTCAGTCATTTAAATAGAAAGACCTGCAAAACAAAGAAACAAACAAACAAAGAAACAATAGTGTCTCTTGTTTAAGAACTTCTAGAAGCACATGGAGATGCATATCTTATTGTATAATTATAATAACAACTGTTATTTTTAGAGCTTTGGGATGCACTGAATATTTTAATACCAGTTATTTTATTTACTCATTTATTCCTTTATTCCAATATTTATACACATAAATTTACTGGGAACCAACTGTAAAAAATTTAAAGGTTAGTTGTAAATAAAGCTTAGGTGCTATTAACATATAGATGGTAATTGAGCTTAGAAGACTGGATGAGTACGTCTCAGGTGAGTACATATTTACAATGAAACAAACAAACCAACAGCAGATTAGCCAGGATATTCTAAAAATGACAATATTAAGTATTTAATATATGGTTGAAATTTCTAGCAAAGAACAAAAATCATAAATAAGTATGGAGTTTCAAAAATTAAGGATATTAAGACTGCAACAGAGAGGGTAGTGAGTATATAATGAATAAGAAGTTCAGAAAAATAAAGACTTCAAATCTAGATTTCATACTTTAAGCTACCTGCTGATACTGGAAAAGTAATAAAAATCTGTAGTAATTTATAATTTGAAATGGATAATATATATATTAGACAGCAAGAGGGCTGGATGATCAGCCTTCAAGCAATCTGTACATTGCCCATTGGATTAGGTGACTCATTCAAGACTAGGTATGTGATCTAATTGCAGTCAATTGTAGATCTTTTAAAGTATTTTCAAATAGGAACAATTAAAAAAAAAGAATTACCTCTACTCTGGTGGTGATGAGAGCCATATGTAATATACTGATTACAAAAATAGCCAGAAAATATCATCCCTTCTGTATCCACACTTTGCAATGAGTCTTTCAATAAGAAAAGAAAGATATTTCAACAATCTTTGAACTTAGGCTGGCCTTCTGACTTAATTTAGCAAATACAGTGTGGGAGTATAGTATAGATAAAGAGCCACTTCTGAGCCTAGAACTAAAGATGTCTTTTACATTTCTAATTTCTATCTTGTATCCCCGGGATACAAGACAAACCTGGACAGAGTGCTGGATAATGGGAGAACATAACCGGTTGTAGAAGAGAATCAAAAAGTTGAAAGCATTTGCCCGAGAACTGGAACAAGCCAAGGATGCCCACTTTCACCACTTCTATTCAGCATAGTTCTGGAAGTCCTAGACAGAGCAATCAGTTAAGAGAAAGAAGTAAATAGCATCCAAATTGGAAAAGAGGAAGTCAAACTGTTGCTGTTCAAAGATGATATAATTGTATACCTAGAAAATCTTAAAGAATCATCCAAAAGCTCCTAGATCTGATAAATAAATTCAATAAAGTTTCAAGATAAAAACCAATGTATACAAATTAGTAGCTCTGTCATACACTCAAAACTACCAAGCTGAGAATCAAATCAATAACTCAATCCCTTTTACAACAGCTGCATAAAAAATAAAATACTTAGGAATATTATTAACCAAGGAGGTAAATGATCTCTATAAGGAAAACTACAAACCACTGACAAAAGAAATCATAGATGAAACAAAAAAATGAAAACACATCCTATGCTCTTGGATGGATAAATCAATACTGTGAAAATGATCACATTGCCAAAAGCAATTTACAAGGTCAATGAAATTCCCATCAAAATACTCTCATCATTCTTCAAAGAACTAGTAAAAGCAATCCTAAAATTCATATGGAACCGAAGAAAAAAAAAAAGCCCACAGAGCCAAAGCAAGACTAAATAAAAAGAACAAATCTGGAGGCATCACATTACCAGACTTTAAATTAAACTACAAGGCTATAGTTACCAAAACAACATGGTAGTGGTATAAAAGTAGGCATGTAGACAAATGAAACAGAATGGAGAATGCAGAAATAAAGTCAAATACTTACAGCCAACTGATCCTCAAGAAAGCATAAAAAACATAATATGGGAAAAATACACCCTATTTAATAAATGGTACTGGGATAACCGGCAAGCCACATGTAGAAGAATGAAACTGAATCCTCATCTCTCACCTTAGATAAAAATCAACTCAAGATGTATTAAAGATTTAAATCTAAGACTGGAAACCATAAAAAATCTAAAAGGTAACATAGGTAAAATTCTTCTAGACATTGGCTTAGGCAAAAAACTCCTGAGTAAGAGTCCAAACACAAATGCACCAGAAACAAAAATAAATAAAGGAGAGTTAATTAAACTAAAAAGCTTCTGCACAGCAAAAGAAATAATCAGCAGAGTAAACATACAACCCACAGAATGAGAGAAAATATTTGCAAACTATGCATCTGACAAAGTTTCTAATACCTAGAATCTACAAGGAACTCAAACAAAGCATCAAAAAAAAAAAAAAGAAAAAAACAAATAATCCCATCATAAAGTGGGCAAAGGATATGAATAGACAATTCTCAAAAAAGATACATAAATAGCCAACAAACATGAAAAATGTGCAACCTCACTAATTATCAGGGAAACATATTAAAACCATAATGAGCTACCACTTAAGTCCTGCAAAAATGGCTGTAATTTAAAAATAAAAAAATAATAGATATCAGCGTGGATGTGGTGAAAAGGGAACTGCTGGTTGGAATGTAAGATAGTACAACCTGTATAAGAAACAATATGGATATTCCTTAAAGAATTCAAAGAACTGCCATTCAATCCAGCAATCCCACTACTGGATATCTACCCAAAGGAAAAGAAGTCATTACATGAAAAAGACTCATGCACATACATATTTATAGCACCATGATTAGCAATTGCAATAATATGGAACCAACCTAAATGATCATAAACCAATGAGTGGATAAAGAAATAGTAGTATATATACACTATGGAACAAAATAATGGCCTTTGCAACAGCTTGGTGGGAGTTGGAGGTTATTATTCTAAGTGAAGTAACTCAGGAATGGAAAACCATACATTGTATGTTCTTATATGTGGAGACTAAGCTATGAGGCTGCAAAGGCATAAGAATGATATAATGAACTTTGGGGACACAAGGGGAAAAGCGGGAGGGGGTGAGGGATAAAATACTACATATTGGGTACAGTGTACACTGCTTGGGTTACAGGTGCACCAAAATCTCAGAAATCACCATGAAAGAACTTATTCACAAACCAAAACCACGTTCCTCAAAAAAGTATTGAAATAAAATAACATAATAATAATTATAAAGTCACCAGCTGTATTAGCCCTAAGGAAAGAGAATCAAGATGTCCCTTTCACTAGTTAAACTGAACTTCACTGAAAATGCACCAAAATGATTATCTAAGAGCAGGAGAACAAGAAGAACTGTTCAACTAAATCTAGCAAAAAATTTACTGATTGTCAAAAATAAATCAGAGATTGAAAAATATGTCCTGCAGTCCAATTCACTTTCTGCCTGATACTGTAAATAAAGTTTTATTGAATCACAGCAAACTCATTTAATTATATATTGTCTATGGCTGCTCTAACCATGGTGGAAATGTTGAGTAGTTGAAACAAAGACTTTATGGCCTACAAAACCTAAAATATTTATGGTATAATTATTTCCAAAAAAAAAACTTTTCCAATGCCTGGAATAAGCCATTGTTGTTTTATGCCACTAAATATTAAGGTAATTTGTTACACAGCAATAACTAGCTGACACAGAAGTGAAAATTAGAACCTGTTGGCAAGCGTATGGCCTGGTACAGATTGAGTATCCCTTATCCAAAATGCTTGAGACCAGGAATATTTCAGATTTTACTTTTTTTTTTTTTTTTTTGCATTTTGGAATATTTTCATTGTACATAGTTGACCATCACCAATCCAAAAATCTGAACTCTGAAATGCTTCATTGAGCATTTTCTTTGAGCATCATGCCAATTTTAAAAGTTTTAGATTTTGGAGCATTTGGGATTTCAGATACTTGGACTAGGGATATTCATACTATACTTGTATGGATCGCAGGGCACATATAATTTAATGTTAATAAAATGTTTTCAATATTAAGCAATTTAAAACTTCTGATTTTTCTTTTGTGAGTATATGTATTAGTTATGGCTTGTTTTGTTTGAAAACAGTAAAACCTAAGACAAACTTAAGTGAAAAAAATAATTATTAATGGAGGCTTATAAGAGGATTTCATGTGTTTGCTACCAGGAAAATAGTGGCAATCTAGACCTCTAGCACATCCTGTCTGGACTAAAATTTTCTCAGAGCTCTTTCTCCATATCTTCTATTTGGTTATATCAATGTCTAACAGCTTAATTATTTTTCATGTGTGCAGGATTACCTCCACATACTGTACTAAACCCTTGTGTATTTTATTGGGTTGGATGAACTGAAAATTATATAAAAAAGAAATTGTAGAGTCAAGCAGAAGGCTGAAGACTGAAGTTGCATCATCTCATTTGGCTCTCTGCCATAATTAAATTCAACAATCATTCCCAGGTTTGGACTAATTTTATTTCTAAATAAATGCAGACTTTGTGAAATTGTATTCTGTCTCTACAGGTCTACAATTATACACTGCAAATACTTGAGGATCCAAGCCTCCTCTTTCTTTACAGCAGGAAAAAATGCAAATTCTTCAATCCTTGAAAGGAACATGTGTTCCATAAAAATAAAAATTGAAAATGCTTTCTATCTTTTTACCCACATACTATCAACTAAATTATCATTTTTCTTAAATAAGACGTGTGTATTTTTTAAACAAGATTTGTGTTAAAATTAAGTTAACCTTTCTTTGAATTTTGAACAAGTTTTGGTCTTTCCCATTGAAAAAATTATTTTAAATTCCTTCTCATTTCCTGTTCAACTCTATGAACACTGAAATAACATAAATATTGGCTTATACTTGTCACTGTAACTGACAGTTATAGTACATGAAAATGCATCATAATTTGTTTAAAACTTGAATGTATATATTAATTTTTACTCAAGTATATGGGAAAAGAATTACAACTTAGATTTAGCTCCCCATTAACATTTCAAACATATTCTATTTTAAGTGGTGCATTGCATGTAGTAGTGCAATAGCTCCCAGGTTTTTCAAGAATGAGGACATATTTTAATGTTAATAATTCACATGTGATATTATTTTATTTATCATGCAAATCATTTTTGATAGGTAGATTGCTGAATACCTACGAGTAACTCCATACTTCTCATTAACACTGTGGTCCAGGGTCAATAAGTAAGCAATCACTGCTATTGTCAGAACTCTTTGCAGGCAGAAGTATAAATACAGAATCAGCGTGATTTCGGTTGAACCCAGGAGAGAGAGATTGCAGTGAACCGAGATTGCGCAACTGCACTCCAGGCATTGCGCTCCAGCCTGGGCGACAGAGAGAGACTCTGTCTAAAAACAACAACAACAACAACAACAACAAAAACACACCAGAATCAGCATTGCTGAAAATTTCTAATTATCAGCCCAGTATCTATTCCATCATGGAGCAGGCATATGGTTTGGATAGGATTTATACTGCTTCCAGCTCCTGTATTGCATTCTAAGCCATTATGAGCATTAACATCTCCATTATAACAGAGATTTATTTAGGTAGTTTAGGTATTGGCCAATCAGTTGGAATTTCTCTGTTCTTCAGAGGAGGCCCATTAGTATAAAACTCAATACTTTGTTGAGATATAGTAGCTCTGTCTAAATGATGTGAAGTACAGATATAAAACCTGAAATAAAAAGCAGTCAATTAACTATGTTGAGTGACATGATTTCAACTAAAATGACAAACAGAAAAGAGCAGACCTAAGAAATCATAAATAAAAAAAACTGAATTCCTGGTCAAATGATATCAAAAGCCTACCCTGTCTCTGGACATTTAATTATTGAACTAATAATATTTATTTCTATTCTATATCAGCTGCTAGAGTTGTATTGTCTTTTTTTGTATTTAAAAGCATTCTGAGGGTTATTGTGAGAAATAAGGACAAATTTCAAAAAAGCTAAACTACAATAAAAGTTTGTTTATCAAATAATGTTCGCCATATCACAACTACATATAGAAAGTCTTAAGAAAATACAGTTGACTTACTAGGAATACTAATCTCTATTGAGCAATTACCATATGACCGACATTATGCTAAATATTTTCACTTCCATCCTTTTATTTGAATTCTTAACAATAAGTAAATAATATTCCCACTAACTTGTGGTAACAAATAACATCTAAAATTAAACTGTTAGTAAACAGTAGAGCTAGGATGTGAATAAAGATCTTTTTTATTTCAAACTTTATTGATTTTCACCATGCTACGTATAGTTCTATGAAAGTGCATTACAGATATCTGCCACTATACTTACAAAATATGTTTCCATATACAAATGTATATCTTAGCAGATGTATGTGTGGTGGATATACATACTTGCTGACATTATGAGTATGGCACTAGATTTTTCACTTTAAAAAGGCAGCATCAGTTTACCTATATAACAAATTTGTCATGTACCCTGAACCTAAAAAAAGTAACATATATATATAAAATATAAAAATATATATATATTATATAAAAAGTTAATATATATATATATTTTTGAGACAGAGAGTCTTGCTCTGTCCCCAGGCTGACAGATCTTGGCTCACTGCAACCTCCGCTTCCCAGATTCAAGTGATTCTCCTGCCTCAGCCTCCCCAGTAGCTGGAATTACAGGCGCCCACCATCATGCTTGGCCAGTTTTTATATTTTTAGTAGAGACAGGGTTTCACCATATTGGCCAGGCTGGTTTGGAACTCCTGACCTCAAAGAGACCCACTTGCCTCAGCCTCCCATAGTGCTGGGATTTCAGGCATGAGCCACCACACCTGACCAAAATATTTTTAAAAATAAATAGAACACAGATTTTATGCATTCATGGAAATAAGTAAGAGTTGATAATAGAAAGATATACATATTTTAATCATCTTTCGCTTGTGTTCACAATAGGAAAAGTTACAATGAAACAATTTGTTTTAAATATTCTATTTTATATTTATCCAAAAACTTTCTCAACAGCTTGACATTTGAAACTACTAATAATTATACTCACATGATAGTAAAACCACTATTATAATTGCTTTTAACCAATTTTTCTATATTTGTGATGGCTTTAGTATATCTTATCTTAAGCCTAGAAAAGTAATTAGACTCTCTCCTTAACTCTTTTATGTTTTCGTACTTTTTGATCTGATTCCACATACATGATGTCATTTACTATTTGCAACATCCTGCTATAGAGTTAAATAATTTTAAATCTTCCCTCATTTTATATATGGGGAACAACAGGCTTTGTGACAAATCAAATATAAGCTAATGATTGAAAGCTCCAATATCAGAATGCAATTATATTGTTCAAATTACACCTCAAATTGGGTTTTCATATATCACAGATGTATTGTTTGTTCTAGTTTGTTCTTTCTTATGACTCATTTCTCTCATCATTTGTATAATTTCTCAAATCAAGAGGCCATAGTAAGCATGAAAACCACATTATACCATTTCCACTCTTCCATTAGCATATTTACAGGCCTCTGATATGTCATAGAATAAAACAATGTTTGAAGTCATGAGCAAAACAAATGGATGAGACATATTTCAAACAGCATGTATGGTATTTCAAACAACGGATAAAATTCAGTTTCAGCTTCTGCTTGTATTATAAAATTCATGATACACATATTTAAAATCTCTAGGATACACAATTCTCAATTATAACTGCATTATTAGTAATAATCAGCTGTTTTAAAAAAGAAACACAAGAGAATTATTTTATGAAAACGCTTCAAGGACAACCTGTTTTTATCCCACAAGAGGCCACTGACTCACACTGCACCTTGTTTCTTTAATGACTACTTAATTTTTTAAGAATTGTAACACACTTACCTTAAGTTCAAGTTGCTTGCAGTTGTCTGTATGTATAGCAGCAAAGTTTCCAAAATCAATACACAAAGAATTTCCTTTTAGGCCTATAATCAATAGTTGCCAATGATGAATAAACATCAATTATTAACAATGGATGTGGTTTAGGTTGTTTTACTCATGCCTGCCTTTAAAGCACTTATAATGGATTGCCACTGTCAAATGCATCCATTAAACAGAGTTCACTCTTGCTGAAAGCACAGAGAAGGGGCAGAATTATGGACAAGAGACATTTGTCAATCCCAGGTCACCCCTCATATTAAAAAGCTCACTCTTTTTAATATACTAAAAGTCCTGAGTCACAGATGAATTTCTGCTATCCTATTTATAAAAGAATTATTATATTATTATGATTATTACATATATGCAGATTTTGTTGAACTTACAACAAATTCACCAGAAGATCTAAATTTGCCAAAGATTACACATACCATTTTTCCATAGAACATTTACAAACTAAGAGTCAGGAATCTTGATTAGAATAAGGAAATAAATTACAAAATGAGTTTAGGTAAAGCCTTGTTGTAAGGCAGGACATAAAAGCTTAATGGTATGAAGGGATAATATATTAAATAATTTTTTAGATGAGATTATTTAAAGTTTCAGAGGATATCTATGTGAAGCAAATATTCAGATAAAACTTTATCCAAAATATCAGTGCCACGTATGGAAAGGAAGACTTTGAACAGTACTCACGCACACTTCAAAACCTGAAACCCAAGGAGAACAAGAGACAGGCAAATGGTAAGACATCACTCACCATCTTGAGTTTATACTATGAAGAAAATGGGTCAGCAGAGTAAAAAATAAAGTACTGGACAAACACATGAATTAGCTTCTCTATAAACAATGACAAAGGAGGTAGAGCTGTACTGAGTAAATTGTGTGATAATGAGATTAATCATAATGTGTATAAATTATCACTAATTTATAATCCATTTTATTACCAATAAGTACATTTTTATATGCTGAGTTCTTGCTTGTTTTTTCTTACATAAAGTATTATATTTAATTCTTAACAAACTTGTATAGAAACTATTATGATAACACTTATTCTATGTGGGAAAATTACAGTTCAAAGATGTTTTGTAACATGACCAAAACATTGCAGCTAGAAAATGAATAAAGCATAGTCAATTTTGTTGTCTCTTATTTGTGACCTAACATTGGTGTCTTCGATAGCAGATACCCAAGACCAAGAGTGTAACTCAAAATGCAATGTTTGATGTATGTTACAATTTACACTCTTTCCAATATCTCATATCTTGTATGCATAGAATTGCCCCAAAATATATTAACGCATTAAAATTTTAATACATTGCATTTAGAGACCTCAATTTATGAGCTGGTGTGTAATATCAGAATATATTTTCTCACTGTCAAATTCTAACTCTTCTGAATTTCTACTAACAGTAGAATTTCTACTAAAAGTAGCAGCTGAGATTATAGGTAGTATACAGCTCCTTGACCTGAAACACATTTTCTTCCAAACATTTCCTTCTTTCTTCTTTATTTTTGTTTCTGAGATTTTGTTGCACCATCACCCAAGCAGTGTACACTATACCCAATGTCTAGTCTTTTATTCCAAGCCAGTCTCAAATTTCTGAACTCAAGTGATTCTCCCACTTCAGCCTCCCTAAGTAGCTGGGATTTTAAGTATGAGCCACCATGTCTGAGCCAAACCTACCTATGAGAAATATTATGGTTTCTGACACATAGCTCTGGAATTCAAGGTTTAGTAGACACAGGCTGCCCTCGTGCTTTCCAGCTTACTTCATTCACTCTAAAACCCACTGAGTATACATAACTTGGGGTATCAAAAGGAAGATTTTTGTCTTCTCAGGAGATTTTGTCTCTATATTCTGCCAAGCAACTAGACATGTTAGACTTTAACAGACATCCTTCTCTGAAGGTTCCCCACAACAGCTTCCTTCTGTCAAGGTTTGCTTGTTCTAAATACTTTAGCGTTAGTTGCTGGGCCTACTTATATACATATAGATTCTTCCAGATACCGCTGGTTTTATTGAATTGTATAATTTGTCCAATTGTAACAATTTATTGAATCACTTAAGTATGTATTGTGGAAACTAATATTTAAATATAACTGATAAGCACAAATGAAATAGACCTAAAAAGTGTCAACACAATTTTTAAAGTAATTCAGATTGAGAATGATTTAGAAATGTGATTCAAATATAGTACTCTTATATATAAATACCCATAACTTTCTGGTTCTTATTTGTCTGAACAAAAACATGCAGCATCACCTGAAGATACTCAAATAGGATTTACCCAACATATAAAAGTTTCAATGTCAAGTTGTTCCTGGCCTCAAAGGTCTATGTAATTAAAGTTTAAGAAATCACTATTTCCCTTGGATTTTATCAAACCTAGTTTAAACCAGAAGTCTGGAGAAGTATGTTAGTTTTAAAAAAATGAATTTATTGAAAAATCTGAATTTATTGTCTGTGGGATTCACC
Source organism: Cacajao melanocephalus (assembly GCA_963573385.1). Classification (NCBI taxonomy): domain Eukaryota; kingdom Metazoa; phylum Chordata; class Mammalia; order Primates; family Pitheciidae; genus Cacajao; species Cacajao melanocephalus. The sequence continues at coordinate 18,280 of CAUYLG010064248.1, read as the reverse complement.
CACTTAAGTATCTGTTGGAATAAAGAATGCAACCTAATCAAGATAAAGAATCAGTTAACTTATCTATGAGAAAACCTTCTTTCAAATGGTTTTACTATAAACTTTGCTCATTTCATTGGCCTTTATGTATAATGTAGTTAATCTCCAACACTACAAATAATGAAAACTAATATCCTGATAAAATCACATCGAGGCTGTATTTTCAAATGTCTGTGCTATATAGTATTTAGTTTGAAGGTTAAATCATTGCTCAGTTTCTCCAAGATTAAAGATCTAAAATGTTTGCTTTCTGAAAATAGAGAAGAAAGTGCTTTACTATTTACCTTTGGGAATATTAAGCATTTAACAGGAGAGAGCATGTATTAAAAAGACAGAGAGTGTGTTATCTGAACCTTTCCTTTGTGGTCAAATGCTTTTTGCCGTAAACTGAAATTGCTCTGTAAGACTCGATAACACATCACTCTAATAGGATCAAACATAATCAGACTCCTATCTAATCAACTTCTTAGAATTAAAAGATTTCTAAAACATTTCTTAAATTGATATAGACATTTTAAATTTCTGTAAATTAAATGAGAATAGAATCTAATTTTTTTCCTTGTAACACAAATTATAACAATTATACTTTGGAAAGACAATTAAAACTTCCTAACCATACAATATCTCTTATAACAAATTTATTATTTAAATTTCAAAGAGCTGGTTATGAAATACTCTATCCTATTAAGCTTTTTCAGTATTATTCCTTAAGTTGAAACATTATGTAAAGAAGGAACATGGGAGACAAACATGGTATTCAGAAGAAAATGATAGCATTTGATCACTTTATTTGGAATTTGATCAGCTTCTTGAGTTTTAGGGTTATATCTGTTGCCAACTTGTGGAAATTTTTAGGCTGCCATTTACTTAGAAACATTTTTCAGCCCAACTTTTCTCCTCTTTTCCTAGTACTCTGATGATGCAAATATCACATATGTAATTATAGTCCAAAATGTTCCTAAGATTGTTATTTTTTAGTCTAGCTTCTTACTGCTGTTTATATTGGGTGATTTCTGTTTTAGTTGTCAAGTTTACTAATTCCTTCCTTTGTATATCTCATTTTATTTTTGAACCAATCCACTTATTTACGAAAATATACTACATTTTTCAGTTTTAAATTATCAATGTAACACTTCGTATCTTCTGTTTCTTTGTTGAGACCGTCTATTTGTAATTTGTCTCAGGCATTTTCATGATTGCTCATTTAAGCAGTTTCATGATAGATGCTTTGACATCCTTGAAAGGCAGTTTTAACATCTGTATAACCTGAGTGTTGTCAACAGTGATTATATTTTCTCATTCAAGTTGAGATTTTCTTGATATGTTGTATAAGGAGAAATTTTTATTTGAAATCTGGAACTTTGGGTATTATATTATTGATCTTATTTATGTCTTCTGATTTAGCTGGTCCCCTATGACATTGATCAATCAGAAGAAGGAATAAGAGAACCATATTGTTATCGCCAGATGGTTTTGGTAATTAAGATTCCCCACTGGGCCAATGTTGACGGGGATTCCTCGCTTATACTGAGGGGCTTGGATTTCTGTCTCTCCACTAGGCTCTCACTGGTCCTACCTGGTTCAGAGAAGCAGCAATGCCTTCTTACCATTCCCATACAAGGCCTCATGATACCATAGAGGGGATGGTCTTGTTACCACTGGGAGTTGATGATGATCCTGACTTTTACTAGGTCTCTTTTGATATCACCCAAAGGTGGAACTAAAGTTTAGGTTCCCGATCTAATCTTCTTTGAAGCCACTCCTACAGGGTAAGTGGGGACACCTCATTACACCTTGGCAAATGGATAAACTGCACTCCTCACCTAGGATTTGCTTGTGAGAGGGAAGGTGAGGTAACTTTTTATTTTTGTTTTCTTTTTTGGTGTGTATGCTTGGCTAAAGTAGAGCAGTTATTATCTAAAAGATTTCTGTTACTGTCCTGCTGCTTTCCTGGTTTTTTGGTTTGAGAGCAGGCCTTTACTGGGAGCTTATTTTCTTTGTGCCTGCTGACACACTATCTCTCTCTTTCTGCATGCATATATATGTGTATATATACATGTGTGTGTGTGTGTGTCTATATATATGTATAACTTTACATATACATATAGTGAGTCAAAGGCACAAAGTATATATATATATATGTGTGTGTATATTTATACATGCAGTGTTTGAGCAGACAATCACAGCAGTTATACAGATGACAAATAAGCACATGAAATGGTGTTCATCATTGTCATCATTACGGAAATGAGAATTAAAACCACAGTACCACAACTTGTTAACACCACATATTTAAAATAGCAAAGCTAAAACCAAAGTTAAGTGCTGATAAGAACCTGGAGCAAGTGAAATTCTCATACGCTGCTAGTGGTGAGCTAAAATGTCCCAACTACTTTGCACTGCAGTTTCACAGGATTTTTTTTAAGTTATATATATTTGCCATGTAATGCAGATGTTCTACTCCTGGAATTATCCCATAGAAAATGAAAGCATGCATCTTTAAAATTATTTGTTAACAAATCTGAAAATCTGTTGCAGTTTCTTTTGTAATAGCCCAATCTGGAAAAAAACAAAAAACAAAATAGGTGAATGGAAAAACAAATTGTGACATATACACAGGATATATATATATATACGAATGTTTATGACATGGAAGACTACGCAGTAATTAAAGAAATGAACTACTGATGCACACAACATGGATTAATTACAGGTCATTATGTAAACTTAAAATGTCAGACAAAAAAATTGTACTCACAGTATAATTTCATTTATAGAAAATTCTAGAAAAATGTAACTAATGACGAGTACATAAGTGATTGCCAGTGGGAGACTGGAGAATGCAAGGAGTTACATGTGGGACGAGGGGTGCAGGTGAAAACTGAAAAGCTGGAAGTGAATGATGTCACCCCAGAGTTAGAAGAAAATATTTTCCAGGGAGGAAGACTTATAAAATGAGCAGAGAAAGATAAAATAGTTAAAGGAAATATTATTATTTTTTAGTTTTGAAAGAAATGTTAGTAGAAACATCACAGTTGGTATCTAACACCTAAACAAAATTATTTTAATAAGACATTCTACTGTAGGAACCTGTTTATGTATTCAAACATTGAGGTACTTCCTCCCATGCCCATATTGTTGTTTTTTTCCTTAACAATAAAAGTTTCTCCACTGTTGAATTGACTCACATAGTTTGGAGAAAAGCTTTTAATAGACAGCTGGTTTATACAGAATGTCTTTGACTTATACTCAAAGCACAACCCCTGCAATTGAAGATACATGACTCATAACTAATCAATATGGTAGATCCATATTTGTACTGGCTCACCAGTGACCCAGAAGCCTATTCGAGTTAAATCCATATAACAGTGTGTTAATTTTTCTAAAGCTCTTTGAAAATGAAGTGCTGTCCAGTGGCCATTAATTTTCATTATTCCTGATTAAATAGTTCTATTGGGAAGTGCATTAAAATTATCAGCTAAAATTAGTCTTTGAGAATTCCTGTAGATTTTTTTCCATTATTGTGTATGGGTTAATTAAGGTTTACTCTTTCATTCACTTCAGAGATTAAAATTATGGTCTTTTATTTAGTTTTGTTTTCCCTTCTGTAAGTCATGCATGAGCAAATATCAAAATGACAGTTTCCTGAATTCAGTATGAACGAGTGTGGGATATTTTGTGGCAGACATTTTGTCAGAGTGAAAGGCTTTTTCAGCAACACAAGTTTCTGTCATCTTGGGTTGTGACAATCTATGTCTCACACTTAGATTTCAGCAAGTGCTGCAGCATCAGATATGTTTCGAATCTCCTTTATACATCAAATTTAAGTTTCAGTAGAAGATTTTCACAACAAAATACCTATGCTGCCTTATAATTCTTCACACTTAATCAGTTTAATCAAACATGGAACAAATTAAGATGTATAGTGCATGTATTTTGATTCCAACAATTAGTAATCCTAGATGTTAATCCCAAGTGCTAAATATCCAGCAGAGATATATTGTGAAAGTAAAGATTATTATACAATTGCACTTCTAAATTGCATATCTAATCATAACTACTCATTGTAAAGATTATTAGAGATATTCAAATTAAGAAACAAGAATCCTGAAAAACAGAGTCAGTGCACAGTACATTCCCTTAACTATATATTTAAAACTTTAAATAATATTAAAGGAAGTAAACATGCTGATTTTTATACTTCTATAATTCAGTAAATAATGAGCCTTTCTAAAGTCTAGCCAATATATATTAAATGTATATAATGTTCAAGGCACTATTTGCTCATTTGAAATTTTGCTTCCACATAATTTTAGCTTTAAGCTAAAAATGTCACATCATTGTTCACTGCTACCACTATTTTATTTATGCAGAATGCCCTTCTCTCATATTTATGTCTGCTGAAATCTTACTCAGGCATATTTGCCATATTCTCCCTTTATATATCTTTACTAGAATTTCTAGAAATACTGTGCTTGAAATTTCACTAATAAGTTACTTTCTTTTAGTCATTTGTGTTTTCCATCTGCTATATTCCTGGGCTAGGAATGTGCCCAGGTCTTCCCACCCTTCCCAACTTTTCTCCTACCTAACCTTTGCTCAGAGTTTCTCTCCCTCTAGAGACTTCTCCAAGGAGGATATTATACTGCAGTGTTACTGATCGATTAGTAATGAATGTAGATCTCTGTTCATAAAAATTCTGAGTCCCCTTTTATGATTAGTGCCATAGAGTTTTGTAAATTGTTTTTAGTCACTGCTCTGAATGCCTGAAGGTGGAAAACCAGCACTTTAGAAAATGTCACAGAGACTGTGTGATTAAAAGTGAGGATAGTATTTTCAGAGCTTTGGCATAAGATGATTTTAGTTTATAATCCTGGGTCTTTGAGTTAGTAATATGTATCCTTAGGCAATCTAACTTGCCTCCTTGTCCCTTAGTTTTCTCATCCATTAAATCTAGTAATAATGCCTACTGGAAATGTTTAGGAATAAATTAGAGAACTCACGCATGGGAAACCCTTAGTGTAGTGCTTTATGTGTGCTAAACTCGCAAAAAATATTATCGATGTTATTTTTATGTCTACTGACCAACAGCCACTATTTCTCCTTCCTCTATGCTTTCAGAATGCTTCAAATATAACTCTTATATATGCAATGCAGTCCACTTTTTTGTGACTCTCTATCAAGATATGATTTCTACTATTAAACCCTGAATTTCTCTGGAATACAGGCTTCATCTTATTCATTTGTACAATTCCAGCATCTGTCTCAGTACTGGGCATATAGAAGTACTCAGTAAACCTTAAATAACTGACTAAATGAACTAACAAAGGAACAATTTACTATACTCCCAAATTTAGCTTATACCCTTCCTAATAAGATTTACCTGTGATACATTTTGTCCAAATGTATCCTTCTTCTATCTCAATAACCATACTTAATATAGGTTTCTATTGCAGTATAAAATTCACAGTTCCCTATGAATGTGTATAATTTTCCTTTAAAGTGAAAATCTAGAGGATAGAAACTCGACATATTTCATGCTCGTACATGTTATTGTCTTACAATAGCAGATATTCAATGAAGAAGAGAGCATTTGAAAAAAGTATGATGTATGAAGCAAAAGAGAATTAGATACGTGTTAGAACAATAATAATAAAGATAGACACCAAGCAAAGTATTCTGGAATAACAGAAGTAACCATTTATTTTGACTGAAGATCTTAGGGAAGCTATAATTAATATAAGCAACAGAAATAACCTTGAAAGCAGGATTATAGGCTGGGCGCGGTGGCTCATGCCTATAATCCCAGCACTTTGGGAGGCCAAGGTGGGTGGATCCATGAGGCCAGGAGTTTGAGACCAGCCTGGCCAACATGGTGAAACCCCATCTCTAACAAAAATACAAAAATTAGCAGGGTGTGGTGATGCATACCTGTAATCCCAGTTACTTGAGAGGTTGAGATAGAAGACTCCCTAGAACCTGCGAAGTGAAGCTTGCTATGAGCCAAGATGACGCCACTGTACTCCAGCATGGGCAACAGAGCAAGACTCCATCTGGAAAAAATAAAAAAAGTAGGAGTACAGTTTTGATAGCAGAAATTCATTACTGTAATAAAACTGGCTGTTCTTTCAAAGCATATTTATTATGATTCATATCAAAAATATCTCCCTCCCACAAATGAAGGTTAATATTTGAATGGTGAAAGCAAGAAAATCATGCTTGTTCAATTTCTTTCTCCATTTTTTTCTCTCAGAAGTAAATATTATGATAATACAGCATCTATACTCTTGTATGATCTTACATTTCCTATTAGTAGAAATATAGTAATTATTTAAATAACAACTTCCTCAAAACAATGTTATATCAAGGTTTTCTTTAAAATATTTTTATTAAAATATAATACACATAATGGAAAATGTATGCATGATATGTGTATAGCTTCCTTAATTTTTGCACTATTAACACGTGTGCAAGAACCACTTAAATCAAAATATAAATGATTACCATGAAAACCAGAAATATCTGTGTGCCTTTTCCTTGATGTCATGTCAGGAAATACATTTTAGTCTGAGTTTTACTAAGAGACTACTTGTTCTTGTTTTTGAAATTTTTATAAGTGAAACTATACATTATATATACTTGATTCTGGCTTTTCTCACTCAAAATTATAATTTTGAGATTCATCTTCATAAATTCTTCACTATTGTATGAAGCAATGATCTGTGTGATTCAGCTCTGCCACTGCACAAAGTGGTGTTATTCATTTGATTACTATATAATATTATGTATGAGTACATAACATGCTCTGTCATCCAGGCTGGAGTGCAGTGGCGTGATCTCAGCTCACTGCAACCTCCGCCTCCCAAGTTCAAGCGATTCTCTTGCTTCAGCCTCTCAAGTAGCTGGGATTATAGGCACACGCCATTATACTCTGCTAATTTTTGTATTTGTAGTAGAAACAGGGTTTCGCCATGTTGGCCAGGCTGGTCTTGAACTCCTGACCTCAAGTGATCCACCCACCATGGCCTCCCAAAGCGCTGGAATTACAGGCATGAGCCACTGTTCCTGGTCTACTTATTTTATTCTTGATAACATTTGGGTTATTTCTCATTGGGGTTATTGCTTTACATAATTTTGTATATCTCTTTTTGATGTAAAGATATACATATATACTGTGGTTATATCTCTGTAAATGAAGTTGCTGCATCATAGAATGTGCATATATTTAAATTTACTTTTAAAAGAGTGGTTATGCCAGGTTACTCACCTACCAGTAATGTATGTGAGTTCTGGTATCCCAGTATCTTTACTTATGCTTCATATTTTGAATCTTTATCTTTTAGATTATTTGGGGGTATATACAGGTAAAAAGCTGTAGTTTTGACTAGTGATATTGAATATATTTTAGATGTTTGGTTGTAATTTTAATATCTGCTATTGAAAGACATTTTTTCTAGTCATTTTCTCATTTTTCTATTGCATAGTGAGCCCTTTTTATTGATATGTAACAATCTTTTATATATAAATGTGCTTGAGTTCTATCTCTGACATATGTATCCTAAATATATAATTCTGGCCTGCCTTTTCATATTCTTGATTGTGATATATTTTATAAACTCAAGGTTTTCAATTTTAATAAAATTCAATTTATCAATATTTTTCTTCTTATTAATGTTATTGTTTAAAAGGAATTGTTGCATATTTTATGGTCATAAAGATTTGCTTACAATGTGCTGGAAAACTTTACTTTTTCCATTTAGGTCTACAAATAATTTGGAACTCATTAGTTTATGTGTGGTAGAACATAGAAAGTCAAGGTTCTCTTCTCCCTGTCTGGATATTCGGTTGATTCAGCATAAACATGGTGACAATTTTTGTTATAAATGAGGTTATTATATAAACAGGTCTGTATCTGGACTCAGTACTCAGGTGCCTCTATCTACATTTAAAATTGTATTTCAACCACACTGTTTTAATTATTGTAGACTAGAAATAAGTCTGTATAACAGACAGTACAAGTCCTGCAACTTTGTTGTTCCTTGCAAAGATGTCTTCACTATTCTTGATATTTTGCATTTCCAAATAAATTTTATAATCATCCTGTCAATTTCTTCAGGCCAAAAGAAAAAAAAGAAAAGAAAAACAAAACAAAACAAGAAAAAAAAAATCAAAAATCTTTAGGAATTTTAATTGAAATTGCCTTGGATTCAAAAACCAATTTTAGGAGACTGAACATTTTTACAATACTCTTTCAATCTATATTATGCCCTCAATTTATTTAAAACTTTTTTAATGCTTCCCAGAAATACGTTTTACTTTTCTAAGAAGAAGCTTTAGGCATCTTTTATTAGATAATTCCCAACAGATTTAATTATTTTAATGTTATTACAAAGGTATTCTTTTATTTCATTTTCTAATAGCCTGTTGCCGATAGATAGAAGTGGATTTTATTTTTGTAGATTGACATTGTATCCAGTGATCTTCCTACATTTATTTATAGTTTTAATAGTTTACATGTGTATTATTTTGGATTTTCTATATAAATAATAACACCTTGTGTCACTTTTATTTCTCTTTCTGTTTTTCTCATTATTGTACTTTATTGTGTGTACCAGAATTAAAGTAACCAGTGTCTCGAATTTTCTGATATTATGGGAGAGATTCTTCTATTTTACCTTTAAATACGGTGCTTGCTCTCTCACTCTCTCTCTCTCTCTCTCTCTCTCTCTCTCTACATATATGTATACACACACATATATACACAGTTGACCCTTGAACAACATGGACACTGGGGTGCACCCCTCCTCATAGAGTCAAAACTTGATGTATATCTTTGACTACCCCAAATGCAACTTCTTTATATATATATATATATATATAAATACAGAGTTTTGCTCTTGTTGGCCAAGCTGGAGTGCAGTGGTGTGATCTTGGCTCACTGCAACCTCCTTCTCCCAGGTTCAAGCGATTCTCCTGCCTCGCCTCCCAATAGCTTCTGATAGCCTATTGACCAAGGAGAGCCTTACTGATAACAGAAGCAGTTGATTAACGTATTTTGCATATTATATGAGTTATAAACTGTATTCTAACAATAAAGTAAGATAGAGAAAAGAAAATGGTATTAAGAAAATTACAAGGAAGAGAATATATATTTACTATTTTTAAAGTGGAAGTAGATCATTATACTGATCTTCATCCTCATCGTCTTCATGTTGAGTGGGTTGAGGAAGAGGAGGAAAATGAAGGGTTATTGTGTCAGGAGTGGCAGAGGTGAAAGAAAATCTGCATATAATTGCACCCATGTATTTCCAACTCCTGTTGTTCAAGGGTCAACTGTATGTGTATATACAGTATATACTTGTGTGTGTGTGTGTGTGTGTGTGTGTACGTGTGTGTGTACACAGAGTAAGCACTCACTTAACATTGTCAATAGGTTGTTGGAAACTGCAACTTTAGGTGAAACTAAGAGAATGATGTCATTTCAATCAATGTCATTTTGTTATAATGTTCATGAGAAACAAATAGATTTTGTCATACATTGTTTTTCTTCAAGTTGCAGTTTCCAAGAATTTATCAATGATCTCTGCTATTACTGGATACCAAAAATTTTTTTGGTTATGGCTTGTTTTTATTTTGTTTTCTCAAACCATGAATGGGTGCTGAATTTTATCAAATATATAACATATATAATTTTTTTTCATTTAGTCTGCTAAGTAGTGAGGTACATAATTAATTTTTAACCATGTAAACATGCTTGCATCCTGAAATAAACTATGCTTGATTTTTATTTGAAGTGTTTGTTCTTCAAGTTCTGACTGCATTGGTAAATCAGTGAGATTGCTATAAACCCTAAGCTTGTGCTTTCTGGTGATCAAAAGTCCCAAGAGAAAAATTCCTACAAATGTACAGGTCAACTCAATGTGCTTTGTTCTTGAATCTTGTCCACTTGAGTGCTGAGTACTCTTCAGTGCCTTTACACACATGTTTTTAGGGCTTTATTTTCTCTTCTGTCTTTTGTAAAAATTTTATCTATCATTTGTAGTCTGATTACATCTACACTGTCAAAGCTGAAAGTAAAACCTTTAATAATTTATTTTCATTATTAAACATTATAAATTTGGGGGACCAGAAGCAGTGACAATGTAAGACATATTCTGTTCTTACTCATCCAGAATTTTGAGCTTTGATAAGAGTCATCATCTAGATACCTTCAAAGCATGTGGCATAAAAATATTTATACTCAGAAACAGTAAAATAGTAAAACGATTTTTAATGTTGTTATATTAGGATATTCGATAAGACATAAGACATAGTGCAAGGATCTTTTCTAATGATGCATATGTAAATACACTGTCACATTTGCATAAGTGCTTGAATCACAAACACAGAAACTAAAATTGATACAAATCATGTTAATCTTTAGTCCTTTATGGGCAGGATGAGCTGATCTTTAAAGTGGCCGGTAATAAAATACTTCTCTGCCTTTACACTGTCCTGACTGTTCAGTTAACTTTCCCCCTTGATCCTACATTTATGGGAAGCCCAAAAATGATTGTTTTGCTATTTAGGGGTAAAAGAAATAATAAGCCTCCCAGAGTCTGGGGAACTCTGTTCAAACTCTCATCCTACAAAATTCCTTCTTTGTTGAAATATTAACCACAGAAGTTGATCCAGGCTTTGGAGAATAATCATGTGCTGGGCTTCCTATTAATTGTCTACAGGTACCTCTGGACCAGAAAAATTGCCAGCCACCGTAGAATGTCATCATTTCCTGGTTTGAGAATGACATATACTGTAAATTATTTTGGGATCTCATTTTACACTTCAGTGTACCAACTATGATGTAGGACATAATGCAAGGATCTTTTCTAATCATGCATATGTAAATACACTGTCACATTTGCATAAGTACTTGAATCACAAACACAAAAACTAAACTTGATAGAAATCATATTAATCTTTAGTCCATCAAATTATATTCATATTAATAATGAATGTGACAGGAGTATCATAAATATGCAAAGGAGCAACACATCAGGCTGAACATCATCAGTAATTTGTAGACTTACACTCACAGGAAACCACTAATGGAAAACAGTGCACTTTCTTTTCTATGAATAGTCAAATCCCATGCATAATGTAACAGTGCAAATACCAGACTCAGGCAGGATCATTTAAACTCATTATCAGGGGCAGGATGAGCTGATCTTTAAAGTGGCCCGTAATAAAATACTTCTCTGCCTTTCCACTGTCCTGATTGTTCAGTTAACTTTCCCCCTTGATCTTGTATTTATAGGAAGCGCAAAAATGATTGTTTTGCTACTTAGGGGTACTTATCATGTTCTATAAAATATAGAAAAATGGTGGCCACTGAATACCTAGGAAATAAAAGTTAAAAGTCTCTGAAGCATTTACTCAACATATTTTTAATGTTGTTATATTAGGACACTCTATAGGATATTAATTATCACTATATGCCCTTATGGAATAAGTTACCAAAACAGCAATTGTTTATGTAAAATATCTTACAAAAATGGCAAGGCTGAAAGTATCTGTAAATAAGTTGACACAGAGGTTTACTTGTTAGAGTTCACAGGATGATTAACACCTAAACAGAAAACAACTGTTGCAAGCTCTAGAAAATTGCCCACAGCAACTTACAGGGAATTTCTACTTGATATAATTATCCTGAGGAATTTTACTCTGGTACAGGTTACATTAGATAACACAATAGTAGATAAAGGTTTAAAAATAATACTAGTATTTTAGTTCTGCTGTAGAAAGTCTAAGAATTTTGGAGTTCCTAAAGTATTCTACACTCTATTCTTGAATGTAAGAAGCATATTTATAGTATGTATTTGATATTTTTATTAGAGTACTACAGAAAAGTATATTGAACTGTAGAATTATCTCCACCTAGTAGTTTTGATGCTTTGTATGGAAGACCAAAAAATCTTCATTATATGGCCTTATGGGTATGATATAAAATTTTACCTTTAATACAGACAATCAGAGGATTTACTTAATATATAGAATCATAAATATTGGACTAATTTGAAAAATTGCATTAAATATAGAATTATTTTATAATAGTATGCATAATATAATTATAATTGATAAAATCTCTTTTTAAATAATTTAATTTTTAATGTATTAAGATCTATAATATGTAATTCTAAATATTACAGATTTAATACAGAAGAAAGCAGCTAAGTAGGAGAACTGGAACAAAGAACATGAGACAAATGATGAAAACCAAGATGATTGTTATCAATCATACTGTGCTTATCATTACACTAAATATTTATTCTGAACTCTTTAAGGTAGAGATTGTCATAATGGATAAAAATACAAAATCCAATTACATGCTGCCTACAAGAAACTCAATTTAAATATAAAACCAAAGTAGACAAAAAGTATAAGCAAAGAAAAAGAGGCAGTATCCAAATGCTAATCGCAAGAAAGCTGGAGTATGCTAAAACAAGAAAGCTGGAGCGGCTAAATTAACATCAAGTAAACATCAGAATTACACTGTATTATCAAGCACAAGGAGGAGAATTTCACAATAGAAAAGGGTTAACTCAGAGGGCAGTATAATGTTCTCAATGTTCTCAAATATAACATAGCAGAGTTTCAAAATGCATAAAGCAACAAATAACAAACAGATATTAACAATTATATTTATGATTTCATTTCTCCTCCATCAATAATGGATAAATAGAAAATTAGTAAGTATAGAGAAAAGTTGAACAAAATTATCAACCATCTTGACCTACCTTAAATTTATAGAAAACCAAACATCAGAATTCTCAGTATTTTCAAATAAAAATTTAACAAGATAAATAAATCATGAATGAAAGAAGAAATAAAAAATTATAATACAGTTACCATGAACTGAGTGACTAAATAAAAGTTTCAAAATAGCAGATAAAAATCTGTGGGATGAAGATAAAGTTTTGCTAACAGGAAATCATATCATTTTAAATATGTATTATAAAAAAGAGAAAAATAGAAAATAAATAATCTAGGCATCTGAATAGTATAAAAAGAAAAACAAATTGGATACTATACAACAGCATCCAAATTAGATAAATACTACAGAAAGGAAACCAAAGCATGTAAGAAGAAAAGAATAACAATAATAAAATAAAATCTAACAAAATGGGCAAACAATAGAGAAAATTAATATAAGCAAAATTAGTTTAATTTAAAATTCTATAAAATTGATAGTCCTTTATTTAGACCAGTTGTTACTGGGAATTCTATGTTGGGATGGATCCTTTAACCAAGGAGATCAACAGAGCTGAGGCTCTGGACCAGGAATCTTGATGGTGAGCAAACAATTGCAAACTAACACCAAAAGGTAAGCTCAAAGCAGTTATTGAAGCACAATAATACACTCTCAGAGGGAGAGCGGATTGTTTTCTGTGAAGTGAAATCAGCACCTCTTTACAAAACTCAAGGTGCTTCTAATATAGGAGGTAGAAAGAAATTATTTAGGCAGATAGCTGGGGAAACAGAGTCCTCGGGAGAACTTCCTTTCCGACAAAAAGAAGCCCCAAAGTCATTTCTTTTCTAACAAAGAACAGCCTGAAAAATCAAGCTGCAAACATAGATAAGGAAGCCGGGTGCTTGCATGGGAGAATGCCGGCAGCTGTTGCCAACAGAAAAGGGCTACCTGGGGGTCAAGTATGTCCAACATGGACGCTCCATCTTCACTTTTTTGTTACCACGTGTACAGTAGAGAAATGTGCAACATTGTGCGACTCAGGCAGAGGACCTACTTGCATTATAAACGATTAGGGTGAGGTGGCGAGAAATTCACACCCTATGCAAATGGCACACCTAGTCCTAACCAGTTTTTTGTTCCCTATGCAAACGGCATACCTGGTCTAACTAATCTTTCCCACCCTATGTATATCAAACACTGCCTTCTTACCAGGCATCTCTAAAACCCCTTGCATTTCACCACAGACCTGGCAACCCATTTTTCCGGGACCCTCTCTGCAGCAGAGAGCTCTTCTCTTTCTTTCATCTATTAAACTTCCACTCTCAGCCTCACTCTTTGTGTGTCCACATCCTGGTTTTCCATGGCCATGAGACAAATAATTTCAGGTGTTAGTTACTACAGACAACAACGCCATTTCACTTTTATGGGGTCTGTGGAGAGGAATTGAGATTTGGGCTGTGTCTGAGTGACAGGATAATATTATTTGATTGGCAGTTTATGATTATACAAATAAAGTTAAACTGTGCATGTTTTTATCCATAATTCATTAACAAAAGCCCACAGCAGGGGTGAAAAACCACATGTAAATTTTATTATAATCATGGTATAATAAGCTTAGGGTCAACTAGAAGATACGGTTTTATCTTACCAGACATGAACCACTTCAGGACTTCAGGGGATTCCACCTGTGTCCTGAGTTCTCTTTCTCTAGGAAGTGCTGACCACAGACTTTACAACAAACTCCATCCATTATTGGAGTTAAGGTGGTCTTGGAGCTGAAGTAAGGTCCAGGGGCTGTCCTAGTGACCGCCTTTCTACTTTCCTCTTTTACCTCCTCCAAGCTGCTAATGTCCATCTGTCTACCTAACACAATCCATACAAAAAAAGAGATTACAAATTACATCATGAATGAAAGAGAAATGTTGTATAAGGAATAGTATAAACATTTTTCTGCCAATACTTTCAAGAATTTAGATTAGTTGGAAAATTTCTTAGCAAATTACAAAAAAAAAAAGCTAGAGATTTTAAATAAACATATCTATAAAATTAGTTGCATTTTAATAAATATTCACACTAATAAAACAAAAACCTATGTCCAGATTACATCACAGCTGAATTTTATAATACACACAAATAAGAAATAACAATTCTATAGGTGCTATAAAAAGTAAAAAAATAAGATACTAGTGAGGTTGTGAAGAAAAGGGAACACTTCTACACTTTTGGTGGAAGTGTAAATTAGTTCAACCATTGTGGAAAGCAGTAAGGTGATTCCTCAAAGAGCTAAAAGCAGAACTACCATTCAATCCAGCGATCCCATTACTGAGTATATACCCAGAGGAATATAAAGCATTCTACCATAAAGGCACATGGGCTTGAACCTTCATTGCAGCACTGTTCACAGTAGCAAAGACATGGAATCAACCTAAATGCCCATCAGTGACAGACTGGATAAAGAAAATGTGGTACATATACACAATGGAATATTATTCAGCCATAAAAAAGAATAAGATTATGTCTTTTACAGGAACATGGGTGGAGCTGGCTACCATACTTAGCAAACTAACACAGGAAGAGAAAACAATATACCATATGTTCTCATTTATAAGTAAGGGCTAAATGATAAGAACTTAAGAAAACAGAGAAGGTAACACAGACACTGAGGTCTTCCTGAGAGTGGACAGTGGGAGGAGGACGATGAGCAGAAAAGATAACTATTAGGTAATGAGCTAAATACCTGGGTGATATAATAGTGTTTACAACAAACTCCCAAGACATTTTTTTGTTGTTGTTGTTACTTAATTTCTTTATTTTTTTTTTTATTACACTTTAAGTTCTGGCACACAAGAGCAGAACACGCAGGTTTGTTACATAGGTATACATGTGCCATAGTGGTTTGCTGCACCCATTAACCTGTCATCTATGTTAGATGTTTCTTCCAATGCTATCCCTCCCCTTGCCCTCCACCCCCTGACAGGCTCCAATGTGTGATGTTCCCCTCCCTGTGCCTACATGCTCTCATTGTTCAACTCCCACTTATAAGTGATAATATGCAATATTTAGTTTTCTGTTCCTGTGTTAGCTTGCTGAAAATGATAGCTTCCAGCATCATCTATGTCCCTGCAAAAGGATATAAACTCATATTTTTGATGGCTGCATAGTATTCCATGGTAAATATGTGCCACAATTTCTTTATCCAGTCTATCATTGATGGGCACTTGGGTTGGTTCCAAGTCTTTGCTATTGTAAATAGTGCTGCAATAAACATATGTGTACATGTGTCTTTATGGTAGAATGATTTATAATCCTTTGGGTATACACCCAGTAATGGGATTGCTGTGTCAAATGGTATTTGTAGTTCTAGATCCCTGAGAAATCGCCACACTGTCTTCCACAAAGGTTGAACTAATTTACACTCCCACCAGCAGTGTAAAATGATTTTTATTTCTCAACATCCTCTCCAGCATCTGTTGTTTCCTGACTTTTTAATGATTGCCATTCTAACTGGCGTTAGATAGTGTCTCATTGGTTTGCATTTCTCTAACAGCAGTGATGATGAGCTTTTTTTCATGTTTGTTGGCTGCATAAATGTCTTGTTTTGAAAAGTGTCTGTTCATATTTTTCACCTACTTTTTGATGAAGTTGTTTTTTTCTTATAAATTTGTTTAAATTCCTTATAGATTCTGGATATTATCTCTTTCTCAGATGGATAGATTGCAATTTTTTTTTCCATTCTATAGGTTACCTGTTCACTCTGATAATACTTTCTTTTGCTATGCAGGTATTTTATTCTCTTTGTAGCAATCGTGAATGGGAATTTGCTCATGATTTGGCTCTCTGTTTGTCTGTTATTGGTGTATAAGAATGCTTGTGATTTTTGCACATTGATTTCATATCCTGAGACTTTGCTGAAGTTACTTATCAGCTTAACGAGTTTTGGGGCTGTGACAATGGGGTTCTTTAAATATATAATCATGGCATCCACAAACAGAAATTTTAACGTCCTCTCTTCTTATTTGAATACCGTTTCTTTCTTTCTTTTTTTTTTTTTTTTTTTGCCTGATTGCCCTGGCCAGAACTTCCAATACTAATTTGAACAGGAGTGGTGAGAGAGGGCATCCTTGCCTTGTGCCACTATAACATTAGCTGTGAGTTTGTCATAAATAGCTCTTATTATTTTGAATAGGTCCCATCAATACCTAGTTTATTGAGTGTTTTCAGAATGAAAGGGTGTGGAATTTTATCAAAGGCATTATCTGCATCTGTTGAGATAGTCACGTGGTTTTTGTCATTTGTTCTGTTTATGTGATGGATTATGATTATGAACTTGCATATGTTCAACCAGCCTTGCATCCCAGGGAAGAAGCTGACTTGAAAGTGGTGGATAAGCTTTTTGATGTGCTGCTGGATTCAGTTTTTCATATTTTATTGAGGATTTTTGCACCAATGTTCATCAGGGCTATTGGTTAAAATTTTCGTTTTTGTTTTGTCTCTGCCAGGTTTTGGTATCAGGATGATGCTGGCCTCATAAAATGAGTTAGGGAAGAGTACCTCCTTTTCTGTTGTTTGGAATAGTTTAAGAAGGAATAGTACCAGTTCCTCTTTGTACCCCTGGTAGAATGTGGCTATAAATCCGTCTGGTCCTGCGCTTTTGTTGGTTGGTAGGCTATTAATTATTCCCTCAATTTCAGAACTGGTTATTGGTCTATTCAGGGATTTGACTTCTTCCTGGCTTAGTCTTGGGAGGGTGTGAGTGTCCAGGAATTTACCCATTTCTTCTAGATTTTCGAGTTTATTTGCATAGAGGTGTTTATAGTATTCTCTGATGTATTTCTGTGGGAACAGTGGTAATCTCTCCTTTATCATTTTTTATCTCTTTGATTTTTCTTCCCTCTTTTCTTCTTTATGAGTCTGGCTAGCAGTCTACCTATTTTGTTAATCTTTTCAAAAAACCAACTCTTGGAGTCATTGATTTTTTTGAAGGGTTTTTTCATGTCTCTATCTCTATCAGTACTGCTCTGATCTTAGTTATTTCTTGTCACCTGCTAGCTTTTGAATTCATTTGCTCTTGCTTCTCCAGTTCTTTTAATTGTGACGTTAGAGTGTTGATTTTTAGATCCTTCCCACTTTCTCCTGTGGGCATTTAGTGCTATGAATTTCCCTCTAAACACTGCTTTAGCTGCGTCTCAGAGATTCTGGTACCTTGTGTCTTTATTTTCACTGGTTTCAAAGAACTTATTTATTTCTGCCTTCATTTTGTTATTTACCCAGTAGTCATTCAGGAGCAGGTTGTTCAGTTTTCATGTAATTGTGTGGTTTTGGGTGAGTTTCTTAATCCTGCGTTATAATTTGTTTGCACTGTGGTCTAAGAGACTGCTTGTTATGTTTTCCTTTTTTTTTTTTTTTTTTTTTTTTGCTTAGGAGTGTTTTAATTTCACTTATGTGGGCAATGTTAGAATAAGTGCTGTGTGGTGCTGAGAAGAATGTACATTCTGTTGATTTGGGGTGGAG
>CAUYLG010064247.1:0-34495 GCA_963573385.1 Cacajao melanocephalus | reverse complement strand
TTTTTTTTTTTTTTTTTTTTTTTTTTTTTTTTTGAGAGAGAGTCTTGCTCTGCTCTGTCTCGAGGCTGGAATGCAGTGCTGTGATCTCGGCTCACTGCAACCTCCACCTCCCAAGTTCAAGTGATTCTCCTGCCTCAGCCTCCCGAGTAGCTGGGACTACAGGCATAAGCCACCATGCCCAGCTAATTTTTGTGTTTTTTGTAGAGATAGGGTTTCACCATGTTGTCCAGGATGGTCTTGACTTCTTGAACTCATGATCCATCTGCCTCAGCCTCCCCAAGTGCTGGGATTACAGGGGTGAGCCACCACACCTGGCCTGGGATTTCTTTTACCCATTTGTCACCTCCAGACATCTGGAGCTTCTCTTTGGTAGCCATCCCAAGCCATGGATACTGTTTTTGAGATAATTCTTAGTTTTAAGCCCTGCCCTGAAGGGTCAGTGCAATATCACTCCTGTGTCTACTATGGACTTCTGGAACTCAGGCTGGATCAGAGACTGAGGTCTCGTGCTGATGTGGAAAGAGAGTTTGGACAATTCCACCCTTTGATTCCAATTATAAGAGTAGCAGAGAAGATACAGTGTATTGTCCTAATCCAGGGCAGGTCCAGGGTGTGGACATCCCTACTACACCCTCCTTGCTAGAACTGTGATGACTATCATTGGCCTTAATGGAAGAATGAAGATGGAATTCATTCTAAGCAGGCCACCTGAGCATTAAGGGAAGGCAGCCAGGGCAGGGTAATTAATATAAAGTCCTTGACTCTTGAACTCTTCCACTTAAGCCACTGGGAATTTGTGCCATGAAATCTCCTTCTGAGGAATTTCACAGATATCCTGTAGCAACTGATTCCACCCTCATTGCACTTGGTGTGGCCCACTTTGAGGACCCATATGATGACAAAAACAGAGCAGTAAAGATGAGAGCTGAGAAGGCAGAGTTTCAGTACTGTTTCTTTCTGTTTGGCTGCCTTTTGTTCCAGAATGAGGCCATGTGGTTAAGTGGGAGGTGACGGGGGTCATTTCTAACCACTGCAAGCTGCCTTCTCACTAAGCATCAATGACTGGGCTTTGGTTGATAGCCATATATATATATATATATATATATATATATATATATATATAGAATGTGTGTTCCAAGCTAGGGAATTTGCATGTGGCCAACATGGAGATTTGTTCCTTTTCAATGATGAACATCTGAGCCCCGTTCCTATACACACACCCCAGCCCATCCTGTGGAACATGGGCTGTGTAGAGGATTGAAGTCTTGGGTTTTGGGTTGGATGAAGGCTACCAGGTAGAGGTTGTTAAGGGCAGGTATTAAGTGAAATGCCATATAAACTTCATGCTCTTTGCAAGTGGTTGAAGTTTTCCTGCCTGGCCCACTTCCACTGGGCTTTGTAGACTACAGGTAAGGCTACAGTAAGGCAGATCTTTTGTCCAGCTGCTGCCACTGATCTGCCTCTGTATGTAAGGCAGTTCTCTTGTCCAGCTCACTGGACTCTCTCCCCTCTATGTGATCCCCTAATAAAACCCCATGTCTTGTTTGCTGGTCCTGGGTCTCTTCTTTGACCTCTTGACCCTAGCACCTTCCCTATTGAGGTTAATAGGGGTTTGGTACAACAGTCCCAGTGCTGACACAGCCTTTATCCCCAGTTTTCAAGACCTGTGGCTTCAGAATGAGCATAATATTCATTCTTTCAACAAACATTTATTGAACACCTATTATGTACCATGCAATGTTTTAGACAGTGAGGATGCCGCCATAAAAAAAGGAAAAAAAGTCCCACCCTCAAGGAACATACAGGTTGGAAGACATAGAATGAGTAAAATATATAGTGTATGGACCATGATAAGTGCTATAGAGAAACTTAAACTAGGGAATGTGGATAGTGAAGGCAGTGGGGGTCATTGTAAGTTTAAACAGGATAATCAAGAAAAGGAAATAAGGAAATGGCTGAGAAGGGGATGTTTGAACAGACTTCAGGGAAACGAGATGTCTGGAGAGTGTTCTAGGCATAGGGATGGCTAAGGATAAATGCACTGAGGTGGGTACAGTCCTGCCATTTTCAAGAGACAGTGCCAGGAAGTCACGGTAGCTGAAGCACAGTAGATGAGCTGGTGCATGCAGGATGTGAGTGTGTGGAGTAAGGGACCTCTCCCGCTACCTTAGGTGTCTTATGCAGAACAAGCAGAAGAGTGGGGTGGAGGTAGAGGTGGGGACAAAGGTGGGAGCAAGGAGACCAGGCAGAAGTTATTTAATACAGGGACAGATGAGGGTGGTTTGGACCATAAACAAGGTGATAACAGAGGAGATGCCAAACATGGGTTGAGTGTATCTTGAAAGTAGAACCTATAGGATTTGCAGGTAGATTGAATGTGGGATGTCAAAGAAAGAACATCTTCCCTCACTCTCCCAAGGGGTCTCAAGGTGGCCAGCCAGTTCAGAACATATCCTCAGCTTGTAGATGAGGCTCCCTCTCACCCTTCGGCCCTCACCCTGCACACAGAGTAAGAGAGGACTCCTGTGACCTTCGGCAAAGCCCAGGGATTAGATGATAAATCACTAGACATAAACAAGTTAAATGAGTCATAAAGGATTATCTTCCTCCCAAAGCTTGAAAAAGTATGCCTTCCTTCACGTGGCATCATCAGATTTTCAGAAGGCATCCTCGTGCCCAGCTTATGTATGACTCCACATCACAGGAGCCCTTAGCGTAACCGTGCATTGCTCTTCCCTCACCTACCCACTCCTTCCTTCTGGATATCCTATGAAATGTAAGTTTTTTGCTTTTGTTTTTGTTTTTTTCAAAGTAGGAGCGTTTATGGATCTTCCTTGCATGGGGTAGAAAAGAGTTCATTTTATTAAAGTACTCATAAAAGAAGCTAAGTTAATAAAAGAGAGAGCTGGGGGAGACAAGGGAGCCACAGGCTTCCAGAGTAGCGTGTTGTAAGTGTCTTCGCAGCTCAGTTCCCCTTGCTCTCTTCCCCAACCAGCTATTACTGCAGTATTTTTGCTAGCATCAGCAACTTTCCACCTCATCTTTCTTTCTCCCAGGTAGTTTTGAAACCTAATTTCAACCTGTTTGGATGAGATGCTAGCACTTGACAGGAGCCCGGAGTCTGCCAGCAATCTGGCGCTCTGTCCCGGCCAGTTCGGCTTTGAACTGCTGAATGATAATGTAGATAATGGGGGCTTGGGCGAGGCAACAGAAACAGGTGTTTCCTCAAGCTGCCTGTCACTCCTGCACACATTCTTTGCTAGGGAAGATTCCATGTTGTCAGCCCTACCCAAGAAGAGACAGGGAAGTTGCCTTTAAGTATCCAGGTAAAATGACACTTCTTGGGAGTTATAAGATGCATTGAAATTAGCTGCTGTCCCTTCTGTTATAAAATGTGAAGATGCATGTCTCACTACCTAGAAGATAGTACAGTTGTAAGCAAGCTCCTCTTCAGAAGCTTGACTTTCCATAATGTTCCATCATGACAAGCACCAGCATCCTTTCTTCACCCATCCCTCCCCCTCTCGCCTCTATTCAGTGGGGTGAAATACATAAGGACTTTGAAAGGATAACCACCACCACTCCACTATAATGCATCCCCACAATTGAATGGGGACAGGCAGGGCAGAAGCAGCTAAGAGACAAGGCCTTTTTCTCTGCCTAGTAAAGATTTCACAAAGCGTTTAGAAGTGGGGAGAGGGAAGGGGAGGCTGATCAGATTTCTGAAGTGTTTGAGCAGCTGTAAGCTTATGCATATGAATAGAGGCTCCATGTATAAAGCCACCAACCGCTGAGCCAAAGGCCATTTGACTACACCAAAGGGAAGAAGGAAACTAGAGGTGGGGGGAGGACTTGAGGAAAATAATAAAGATTGTATTAAAATGGTGAATAATGGAATTCAGAGGTTATCGCCAGAGTTGAAATGGAATATGAGGTTCTCACTTTCATTCTGTCTTAAGCCTGGTGCACTGCTGATGTGGTTTATTAAACAGCTGCCGCAATCCAGGCCCCCGAGGCAGATGCATTCAATGGGGTGTTAAGAAGAAATTCCAGTAGAGACATATACGGCAACTGGTTTCACCACGGGCTCTCCAACTGCAAGTCCTTTCCCATCCTGGTGCTCCCCCTGTTAGAGACAAATTGAAAAGAAAAGAAAAAACAAAGCCAAGAAATAGGAAAATAAGCAAAATATCAGAAAAAGGAAATAACAGGGGAAGAATATTATTGAAAGAAATGCTAGTTCTTTTCTTTTCACAATTGGTTTCCAAGTTTCTGATAGGCACCTCACGTAGGCCGCAGTGAGCTATGCATGTGTTATGAAGTACACAGGATGTCATGCTTGCCCTTTTGAGACTTAGAATCCAGAGTGACATTTGAGTTAAGGGATAAATGGGTGTCACCAGGATAAATCATGGAAGAGGGCAGAGAGAGTAGAGATTGTGGGTGTTACGGTTTGAATGTTTGTGAACCTCTGAGATTCATGTTGAGAATAACTCCAATGCAGCTGTTGTTAAGAGATGAGCCTCTGGGAGACGATTGGGTCATGAGGGTCCTCCCTTAGACCTTTATAAAAGAAGCTTCACACAGCGTTGGGCCCCTCTGCGGGATGCCTCAACAAGGCATCATCCTGGAAGCAGAGAACAGCCCTCCCCAGATCACTGAACCTGCTGGTGCCTCAATCTTGGACATCCTAGCCTCCAGGACAGTGATAAATAGATTTCTATTGTTTATGAATTACCCAGTCTCAGGTATTTTGTTATAGTGACACAAACAGACTAAAACAGTGGGAGGCCAGAATATGCCACCTGAAAACATGAAGAACTGTTAAGATGAAGGCAGTTAGGAAGAGGCAGATGCAGAAAAGCTCTCTACCCTCCCTCTATTTACCTAAAAAGCAGGATCTGGGTTGACAGAGACAAAAGGTTCCCTGCTCCTCCTCCTACCAGGGAGAGACCAAAGGTTAAGCACTGAAGACAGCTTTAGGTGCTTCTTGGCCTAGAGGTGGTACTAGAGGAATCTACATTAATAAGCTTTACTAGCAGCCTTTATCTGCCATTCGTTTGTCTTCCCACAAATTGCTGTCCTCAGAAACTCAGTCTTTTTCCTTTGCCTTGTCACTTCTTTAAAATTTTACTGTTCTTTGTTGAAGATGCTACATAAGCTGGGATTCAAAGCTACCTCTTAGAAAACTACTTATTCCTTGGATGTCTGCAATATATACATGAAATATACATGCTAATAAGCTTGTTTTTTTTTTTTTTTCGCTTTTCTCTTGTTCATCTGTCTTTTTGTAATGGGATTTTGCTGCAACTAAGAACTTATAAAGGTTGAAAGAAAAATTCTTTTTCTTCCCTACAAGAGGTATACACATCTTTTTCATCCATGTGACCTGAGCACAAGATATTAAGTGACGCATAGCAGGAGGGGACCTGGAAAGTCAAGTTTGGGAAGAATGGAGAAGGTCCTTAAATGCTATCCAATGACATTTGGAAGTGATCCTAAAGGAAAGCTGAGTTCTTGAAGTATTTTAAGGAGGAGACAATCAAAGCCTCATTTTAGAAGGACCTCTAGCTGCTGTAGGGTAGACCGATTGAAAGGAGACAGTGGTTGGGCGTGGTGGCTCATACCTGTAATTTCAGCACTTTGGGAGGCCGAGAAGGGCAAATCACTTGAAGTCAGGAGTTCGAGACCAGCCTGGCCAACATGGTGAAAACCCTAACTCTACTAAAAATACAAAAAAAATTAGCCGGGTGTGGTGGCAGGTCCCTGTAATCCCAGCTACTCGGGAGGCTGAGGCAGGAGAATCACTTAAGTCCGGGAGGCAGAGGCTACAGTAAGCTGAGATGGTGCCACTGCCCTCCAGCCTGGGCGACAGAGCGAGACCTCATCTCAAAAAAAGACAAAAAAGGGAGACAGGGCTGGAGACAGGGGAACCGTCAGGAGACTCATCCAACAGTCTAGGTGAGGGATGGTACTGGATCTCTCTGCAGAAGAAATGGACTCCATTCCTCCTCAGCTCATTTGGTGCCCTCTGGTCTGTAGTCAGAGCAACAGCTGAAGAAACTGTGTGGCATCAGACACTATGTCCTGGGGAAGGCAGCAGAGGAGCAGGTCACTGGGAGTAAAAATAATGCTCTGGAGGCAAGTGACCCTGCAACTGTAACTGGCTCTATCTAAAACCTTAGGGGTCCCACAGTCAGAGCAGCATTTTTTTTTTTTTTAGATGGAGTCTCACTCTGTTGCCCAGGCTGGAGTACATACAATGGTGTGATCTTGGCTCACTGCAACCTCTGCCTCCCGGGTTCAAGCAATTCTTCAGCCTGTTTCCTGAGTAGCTGGAATTACAGGTGCGCGCCACCATGTCCATCTAATTTTTGTATTTTTAGTAGAGATGGGATTTCACTACGTTGGTCAGGCTGGTCTGGAACTCTTGACCTTGTGATCCACCCGCCTTGGCCTCCCAAAGTGCTGGGATTACAGGCTTGAGTCACCACAGCCTGGCCCAGAGTAACTGTTTTTGTTTTGTTTTGTTTTGTTTTTTTGAGACAGAGTCTCGCTCTGTCACCCAGGCTGGAATGTAGTGGCGCCATCTCGGCACACTGCAACATCTGCCTCCTGGGTTCAAGCGATTCTCCTGCCTCAGCCTCCTGAGTAGCTGGGACTAGAGGCGTGTGCCACCTACACCCAGCTAATTTTTTGTATTTTTATGAGAGACACGGTTTCACCAGGTTAGCCAGGATGGTCTCGATCTCCTGACCTTGTGATTGGCCTGCCTCGGCCTCCCAAAGTGCTGGGATTACAGGTGTAAGCCACTGCACCCAGCCCAGAGCAACTTTTTAAAAGTACCCAACAAGAGTAGCATGCATATTGGAAGAATTTGATTTCCACTCTCAAACTACATAATTATCTCATTTTAAAATTCCTTAAAATGGTACGGCTTTTACTTCTATTCACAAATAGATTTAACAACTTCATATGATGTTATGCTATTTAATTGTTAATTACATCATTTTATTATCCAGAAATGAGAAATGCTTAGTATGCTTTAACGTTTTTGTTAACTTTTTTTAAATAATAAAAAAATATCTTAAATCAGCCCATTCTTTGCCATATAGTCTTTTTTTTTCAGCTAGGACTGCATGATAAAGTAATTGTGTAATTAGGAATAAATGGCTTATAAGAGTGATGCCTTATTTTGTTCTAAAAAGGCATAAGTGTTCTGTGTTCCTTTTTTACATGTGCTCCCAGTAGAGCTAAAAAAGAAGCAAGAAATATAATTTTGAAATAATTGCCCTAAATACATTTGGTGACCAAGATTTTCCCATTGGCATGGTCCTCACATTTCCCCAAACAAAACTGAATGTGTGTCAGAAGCTATGCAGAGATGGGACAAACCATCTCCCTCAAATCTGGGTTTGCTTATCCTGGTCCGTTCAGTCGTCATTTATCTTCTTCCTTTGAGTGGATCATGGACAGGCTGGAGAAAACAGCTGATGACCAAAGATGAATGATTTTTTTCTCTTTATGATCGCATCATCTTATAAGACTTTTATTGTTTTGTTCTTGTTTTAATGGCAGTTTAACTGTGATAGCGCATGAGTACCTTTTGTACATTTGCTTAGGAAATGAGCATTCCCATTCTGGTTGACTCATTTGGTCAAAACATTAAGTTTACCTGCCGAGGGGAGGAGAAGAGAGGAATGGGCACTAAGCTTAAGGAGAAGTAAAAAAGGCAATTATAATTTTATGGGGTAAGAGTGTCAGAATTTCATTTTTCATTCTAAAGGAAGGACTGGTTCATTAGAGGAACCCCATCAGATAGGTAAGCCTTTTTATGCTTTTCTAAAGACACCAACTTAGTATTTGATCCTAATAAGGTCCTAATCTGTAAGAAGCACAATGACTATGCCCACTTGTCAGAAGGGCTTATTCAAAGCACTTTTCCGTCCTCTTTCCAGTTTTTTCCACCTAAATAAAAGGAGCATTATCTCTGATGGATCCATCGTTCCCAAGGGTATGTTGGAAAGAGAAAATGACAGAACAGATGTGAATGCACTTAGAAAGTAAAAGCAATATATAAATGCATGGGATTCTTAGTTTTATTACAGAGATTTATCTAGTCCTGCCACTTTATGACAGCATAAGCTCTATTAGCTACATGCATTATAATAATCTATCGTTGGCAGAATCAGCCTTGGGTAGTAGCAGCTGGCTTTGACTATTAAGATAGAAATCTGTTGGAGATATGCTAGATGAAGGTAGTTGTAAAGAAATGAAACTGGTTAGTGTGTGTTACCTGTGGAAACTAGTCTTGGTTCTGTCTGGGTTCTGTAAGCTCCTCCGAAAGAACAGATGTCTAGATAAAGCCAGCTGAGCCAGATTGGACAGAATATTAGGCTTGATGGCCAATGTCCTGGTTTCTAGATCCAGCTCAGCCACTTACTGATTGGGCAAGACCTTTCTATTAAAGTATTACTTGAGATGGTTCTTTTAGTAGGCTTAATTATATTATGAGTGAGTTGTTGACTTACGTTGGCAGATGTTAACTCTTTAAACTGCTGACAATGGTTTTATTTTAAAGGGGAAAATAAACAGAAATTTAGCTCCAAATGGTATATGGACTCTTTTTCTTCCATTCATTCATTTATCAAATGTAAATACTAAATATTTCGTGTATATCAGGCCCCGGCTATAGGACTGAGGATAGAACAAAGAACAAAAGAGAGAAAAGTCTTTTTCCTCTTGGAGATTATATTTCACTGAAGGAGAGTGTATTGGTATCCCATGGTGGCTGTAACAAATTACCACATATTGGTAGCTTAAAACAACAATTTGTTCTCTCACAGTTCTGGTGGCAAGAAGTCCGAAGTCAAGGTGTTGGCAAGGTCACACTCTCCCTCCAGAGGCTCTAGGGGAGAACCCATTCCTTGCCTCTTCTAGTTTCTGGTAGCTGTTGGCATGCCTTAGCTTGTGGCCATATCATGCCAATCTTCAAGGCCACCATCTTCACATCTCTCTACAGTCTTTACCTGGCTTTTTTTATGTATGTTCTATCTCCCTCTACCTCTCTCTTATACATGTGACTGCATTTAGGGTCTATCCTAATAACCCAGAATAAGCTCTCCAGCTCAAAGTTCTTAGCTTAATCACACCTCCAAAAACACTTTTTCCATGTAAGGTACATAGACAGATTTGGGGGAGCTATCTTTCCACCTACCAGAGAGTGACGGTTAATGGATAGACAAATTGATCTATAATAAGTCAGATAGTGTTCAATGCTGGAGAGGTGTAAAGGGGATTGTTGTGTTGGGGTGGGTTGGGGTTGCTGTTTCAGATGTGGCATCAGGAAAGGACTCACTGAAATGCCGATTGAAACAGGGATCTGAAGGAAAGGAGAGAACAATCACACAGGTCGCTGCAGGGTGCCTTTTGGCTAAAGCCACTACATTATTAGAAGCAAATTGTCTGCCTTCCTTGGAGCCTTCTGATGATCCTTGTCTAATATATACTGGCCTGTTGTTCAACCTCTGGTCTTGATTTCTGTTAGACCATATTCCTCAATCTGGATGAATTCAGAACATCCGGAATTACAGATGCAACACCTTAGAGGAACCGTATGAGAATGATCATGGCATCCTGAGTGCTCTGGTGTCTCAGCCAATTTCTGAAGTGGAGAAGCTTAAAATTTGACAGACATAGGTCCTTATGCTTTCTTTACTTTTAGAAAAGAATTCCCAAGTATATTTATTCTCTTTCTCCTCCTTCTCTCCCTTCTTCAATTCTCTCTTAAAAGAAATCAGAAAGATTTGATTTTTGGGGTCTAGATTTTAAAGGAATCCTCTAAAAAATATTTCTAGTTTATATCAAAGGTAGTTACATTGTTCCCCTTTGAGCCTATTGATCTTCTTCCTTAGGGACTTGAATTACTTTCAGTATTTCTAAAGGCAGCTGTTCCAGTCTTTCATAACTTGAGAGCTAATCATCTGAGAGATAGTGTCTCCTGTTTACAGATCTACATGTGGTCTATACACTGCACATTTATCAGGGCATCATTCACAGAGAGATTAACCATGGCCTTGAAGTTTCTTGTGCAATGGCTCTATGACCTCATTTGAAGGAGATATGAGAAGACCTTCCATATGCAACACACAGGTCTCCAGTCCCTCCACCCGAGTCAGTGCTTGAGATCCTTTCCCCTTGAGTTTTGCAGTTTACTCTGAAATGCAAACATTTTCAGGAGGGCATGCACGTGGATATTCTAATCCCATATCAGTCATTAACACCACAAAGTTTATTAGTTGATTCTCGCTAAATAAGGTAAGTTCTTGAATTGGGAAAGGAGGAGATTCAGGGGCAGAACTAATGGACAATATGGAAAGCGCCCCCAGCCACAGCCTGAAGACAGACAAAGTGTGGAGGTCAACATTTAAAGATGGGAAAAGTAGGAGACACAAAAGGCTCTGGTTCATTACAGCAGTGGTGCCCGCACTAGGCAGTTCAGCTTTCTGGGCCCCCCCTTTTTTTTTTTTTTTTACTAATTCCTTATAAAATAAAGACGTTTATATGAGATTAAAAGGTCCCATTTAGTTGTAGAGCTTATGATTTAATTAAATAACAATTTATTGAGTGTCTACTCTATGCAAGACACTTATTAAGCCCTTTAACTGCAATTTTCTTTTGAGACAGAATCTCACTCTCTTGCCTAGGCTGGAGTACAGTGGTGCGATCTCAGCTCACAGCAACCTCTGCCTCCCGGGTTCAAGTGATCCTCCTGCCTCAGCCTCCCAAGTAGCTGGGATTACAGGTGCCACCACTACGCACCCAGCTTATTTATTGTATTTTTAGTAGA
Organism: Cacajao melanocephalus; assembly: GCA_963573385.1. Lineage (NCBI taxonomy): Eukaryota > Metazoa > Chordata > Mammalia > Primates > Pitheciidae > Cacajao > Cacajao melanocephalus. The sequence goes on along the minus strand of CAUYLG010064247.1, from coordinate 23,646 downwards.
GATGGGTTTTCACAATGTTCATCAGGCTGGTCTTGAACTCCTGACCTCGTGATTCGCCCGCCTTGGCCTCCCAGTGCTGGGATTACAGGCGTGAGCCACCGCGCCTGGCCTCATTATTTTATAGAATCCTTCCAATGATTCCCATGAGATACTGAGCATTATTATCTCTGTTTTAGAGATGAGGAAACTGAGGCTTAGAAGGATTTCGTAAATTGCCTACAGTCTCATAGCTCATAAGTGACTAAACCAGGATTAAACTCCATGTCAATCGATTGTAAAGCCCTCACCCTTATCCACCACACTCTGGGCAGACGAAGTCCCATCATATTTTCAAAACTTCAAACGGGAGACCCATCCCCCCTTTCCACAAGCCCTGCACCCAACAAAAGGTTTCCTAAGTTTTTCAGAGCTCCGTCTGAAATTTCTGGCAATATTTTTAAAATCACTGGAGAATGTATATACTTAGTGACAAGCTGCTGGGCTTGCTGGTTTAACATACAGTCACTGTCCTAATCCACACACAGAGCTTGTGTTTAGCGGCTCTGAACCAGCTCTTCTGGCCAACGCGATTAGGGCTTTGCTACAGACAAGTCTACTAGGGCTGGGTGGCGCTCATAGATAAGCTGCTCAGCAAAGGGCTCCTGCTATTAGAAACCACATCATATCCTTAGTCCTAAGCTCAGAGGTTTAGCTGTGGGTCCTCCACCTGTGAATCCTCCCCCAAAGAGATACCAAAGTTCAGAGGCAGGGGATACTTAGCAAGGCAGAGCGTCAGGACGTCTGTCCAAGAAACCTGCCGGAGTCCCCTTGGCTAGAACACATGTGTCTCTTGACATGGCCCATCCTTTTGATACTTTTTTTTTTGACAGTTTCTAAGTATGTATAGAAACAACTTGTCTCTCTTTATATTCATGTATTCTAGCACATAACGTCTGATTTTCTGCATGGCGGGAGTCAACCCAGCGCCCACTCTCCATTCCCCAGTTCACTGTTTTAATGCATTTCATGATCTTGTTGCTTTGGTGTGCATTTCAAAATGACACATTTGATCAGTTCTTTAGGTAATATTGATGTTTTGCCCTTTTAAATGTGTCATTTGATTTTCTGATGTTATTCTCCATCTGCTTTGGTAACACTTTCATTTAGTCGCAGCTTTTTATTGGGTCCCCAAAGGCTTCTATAAAGGAATCTGACTTGAGGGTATTTTATTTTATTTAAAAAATATTTTTTTCCATATTTTGCTCTATGTGCCCCCAACTCCACCTCTGCCAACAAATTTCTTCTTCTCCTTCCTTTCCCCTTTCCTACAACCTCACCTCCTTATCCACTTTTAAAAACACTGTGAATAAATTCTTCACTGCAATAGTCTCAAACCCTGGGCTTTCCTCAATCATATTTAAGTATTTCATTGTGTAAGGCCCATTGCCTTGCTTCTGCCGTTCCCTGTGGAGTCAATCAAACAGCAATTTTTAAAAGCAGGTATGGGGAGCAGGCTGAGGTTTTACATTTCCGACATGTTTTTATTGCCTTTGTTGAAGACATTTCCAAGTAATAATTCCAAATGTTCGAAGGCAGCAATGTAGTCCCAGTACAATCTGTGCTTTTCTTGGTGTTTGACTTCGTTTTTTCACTTTTTTTAAACCAGCTTTGATTGTATTTACCTTAAATTCTTAAAGTAAATACAAAATTCTAAAAGATTAATTTCCACATTTCTGATCTTTTAACCTCTTCTTCAAGCACAGTAAATGCAGATGTTAGAGACACACAGCAGGGTTGAGATACGATTAAAAGAAAGCGAGTGACAATTGTTTCCTGTGAAATATCTGAAGAGATGTGAAGGATGGAGTCAAATAAATAACAGAAAATAACTTAGTTTTATTTTTACAATTGTCAATATCGATTTTCTCACAGCTTAGATCCCATACAGAGAAGCCATGTAGTTTGTAAGAGTTCACCTTTTTAAGTTTAAAAACGCTCCCATTATAAACATATTAGCTCAGATTTATTTCCTAAGAAAAAACATTGTATTATAAGTAAAAGCCATGAAGTGAGTTGATATCAAGTACTTTTTTTTTTTTTTTTGGTCTCATCAGAAAGAGTAGGGATCCGCTGATGTGTGGGAAGAATGAGCAAAAAGTTCCCAGGATTGTGAAAGTCGTTGGGCCTTCTATGATGGGAAAGTGGAAGTGAGGTAAACAAGTCCACATAGCCTCTGCCTTTGGCATAATGTACATCAGCCAAGTTTGCATGTAGGATCATTCTACTCTCCCCACTTTCTTTCTGCGTGATTTGTGCATCTACTGCCCCTCAAAGTTGCTGATGAAGAAGTATAGTGCAATGAAAAGAGTGTGAACTTTGACATTAAATGGCTAGGATTTCAGTATAGGCTCTTCAACCATCAGATTGCACAGCGAGACTTCATGACTTATTCTACATCTAAGAAAAGGGAGACTAACATGATCTACTTCTCAGGGGGAGGCAGATGCCATTTCCTAGTATGATGGAACATGCCAAAAATGGCATCCAAGGTCACGCTACATTAGCAGTGGGAGCTTGCCCAGCAGCAGAGGCAGTCTTATCCACTTGAGGAACAGTGTGACGGAGGAGATGTGTTATGAGCTTAGCTGGGGCTGCCATGTGAACAGATAACAAGAGCATTCCACAGAAAAGAGGCAGTTTACAAGTTCAAATGGGTAAAATCAAGTCTGTTACTGAATGGAGGTGGCTAAGTATAGTGACAATAGCAGGAGAGACAGGAGGTTGATATCTCACACATTTCTTTAGGATATTACTCGTCTACTGCTTCTGTCTTCTGGCCACCTTCTTTCAGTATAGACTTGTTTGCTGGATGCTGTGGCTCACCCAGCACTTTGGGAGGCCAAGGGGGGCAGATCACCTGAGGTCAGGAGTTTAAGACCAGCTTGACCAACATGGCGAAACCCCCTCTCTACTAAAAATAAAAAAATTAGCCAGGTGTGGTGGTGGGCACTGTAATCCCAGCTGCTCCAGAGGCTGAGGCAGGAGAATTACTTGAACCTGGGAGGTGGAGGCTGCAGTGAGCCAAGACTGAGCCATTGCCCTCCAGCCTAGGCAACAATAGCAAAACTCTGTCTCAAAAAAAAAAAAAAAAGTATAGACTTGTTTCTATCCATCTAGATTTCCAAGTCTTCCTTGTTTTTCTTAAAGGAAGACGAACTGAAACCAGGGAATTTTCATACCGTACTACACCCCCATACGCACAATGCCAGTACTCCTCTATTCCAGCTTTATTGTTCTCTATAGCATTTATTTCCATCTATCTCTCTCTCTACTGGAACATAAGATCCATAAAGACAGTGATTTTTGCTCTGTTTCTTCATTGCCATACTCACAGTGCTTACAATAGAGGCTATTTCAGAGTTGTCACTCAGTGAATATTTGTGGAATGAATAGATCAGTTATTAGAGATTGCTAAGAAATATATACAAATGAAGTATCTTAAAGGAAAAGGGTTTGTTACTTTAATTTACAGCTTCTAGACTACATTAGTCACATGTCTTAACATTTTTTGTGCACTAATTTTGTGCCAGGCACTGTGCTGTGCTCTTGGAAACCCACCAGTAAATAGGGCCAGGTTGTGGTCTTCAACAATCTTACCTTCTGGCAGGGATACAAGTATACCTATTGTTGTATAATAGTATAATGAGGACCACCATATAAGTATGCACAAATTATTTCTTTAAGAAAGTGCTTTAAAGTATGTTTTCCATAATTCCTCTACCTAGGATAAAATTCATTGTGTAAGAAAATCTGAGAATATATTCACATTGTTGGCTTCAGGGAAAAAAATTATTCTGAGACAGCAATTATATTCTACTGCTCCAAAGAAGAGAGAAGCACTCTGTTCATTATGGCATCTTCTTGGACTCTAAGAGACATCTGCCTCTGATGATGTCTCCACTAAACTTAGAGCTGTACCAACCCTTTCTACCATGCCCCTACTAGTAGAAAATAAAGCTCCTCATCCAGTAAGAAGAAAACTTGGCTAATTTCTGCCTACCAAAGAACCTTTGAAGTTCAGAAGCATTTGGATTTGCTTTCCAATAAGTGGTGACATACATTCTTTCTCCCAGCCTTTTACCATCTGGAATTCTTTTAGCTGGTACATCAATAGTGCGCTACCACAAGACAGTCACCCTATGATTTTTTTCTGAATGCATGTTAACAAAAGCCCTGCATGAGGCCTAGGATCAGAAGAGTCATCCAGAGGAAAAAAAGAAATACAATTTAACATAGGAATTTTTAAATTATGTGGTGATTCTTTGGTAATTTTTGTCAAAAAAAAGATTATTGCATCTTTACAGTGATACTGGTGCCTAGTAAATAACTGAATGAAGGACATTCTTTCTCTAGCTATGAGAGAAAATTTTTTGTTGTTTTGATTTACATTTTTTATTATGAGTCAGGTGACATTTTTCTATATGATTATTTGTTATTTGTATTTTTCCTATGAAATGACTTGCCATTTTATTGTAGATTGTTTATTATTGTACACTGATGGACTGATGGGTTTTCTCTTGAATGTGAGCATTTTCCTAATAAAAGACAAAAGAATGATCAACTACAAATTTCATAATTGGAGCATTCAACTGGTTTTCTATTTCTAAGCACTAAAGATTTTGCTTGGGGTTCAGACTGTGTATATCTGCAAATTATTTCTTATAATCTTGTGAACTAGAGGGACATAGATTATGAATGTTTCCGTTCTTTTAATGGAGAAATTGACTCATAATCTGAGTTTTTTTGTCCAGAGTGACAGAAATATTGGTTTACACTTTATTGTAGCCTTCCCTGGAGCATTCATCTAAAAAATTATTATAAAGCAAGAGGATAGTAAAGAATAAGTGTGCAGTAGTATTTTCAAACATGGGCAAATCTTTCTTTTGTTAGAGATTAGGTGCCTTTGTACTGCAGGTGCATTGGCATTATTCTTTGATTAATCAATGCTGGACAGGGCTTCTGGCTAATCTCATTAGCTAATAGTGCTTCTGGGTAATTAGCTTGATGTGTGCAATTATCCTCAGATTTTAGGGCTTTTTTTCCACTTTGATAGCATTGGTATGCATTTAATGCTTTGGAGCGCCATGGCCCTTTGAGAGATTGAGCAAAATTCCCAAGTCTTTTCCTATCAAGAGAGCATGACATCCTACCTGGCAATGGAATTATCTGAGGTCTATCTACTAAGAACCCTGTTACTGCCAGAAATTTCTCAAGCATGCATGCACATACGTGCTCACACCCACTACACACACACACACAGAGCACACCTCACACATACAGACACAATCCAACTGATGAAATCTGCAAGTACTTCCAGAACTTTTTATTTTTCTAAATAAAAAGTTTTCTTATCTCCAGATTTCATGATAAAAATTCTAACTAGGATTTAGCCAAATAGAACATATCAGAAAGAAAAGAAAATTCCATATGACAAATATTTCTGATATAATAGAAGTAATATTAAACATTTGGTCTTTTATAGATCTGTTTTCTTTTGGCAAAGAACCAAGAGATCTGAGCTTTAATTTCAAGTAATTTCATCCTGCCACTACCTAGCCTTGTGACTTTGGGCAAGCCATTTAACCTCTTTGGTATTTAATTTATATACGTGTTTATAAAATGAGAAAGCCCAGTCATATTAAAATATGCTTTAAGCTCCTATTGTGGGTCAAGCCTGTGCTTGCCAGGAGATACTATGAGTCCACGGGAAGGATTTGGCTTACCAAGCTGGTTGTCTAAACATGTTGGATTCAATGATTTCTAAGATCCTTCCAAATGAGGCAGCTTTATGACTCTACCATGAACCAATCTTCTCTTTTTGATTTTTCCTTCCAAAATCCCTCAGGAAGAAAGGAGGAAAAAGTAAGTCTATTGAGAATTTAGGTGCTGTCCGGATGTTTCAATGCAGGTGGAAGTTCTTCAGTAGAACTGGAATGCCAGGACATTTTATTGTGCTTTCTCTTTTTTAGCCTTCCCATGATCATTCTCAACCCCATCCATCATGAGCCCAAGAAAAGGAATTAAGGAAGACTGAGTTAATGCCTCTTAAACAGACTGAAGCCTTCTGTCTGCACCTGTGTCTATGGGCCAGGTCATTTTTTTTTCTTTTTTTTTTTTTTTTTTGAGACAAAGTCTCGCACTGTCGCCTGGGCTGGAGTGCAGTGGTGTGGTCTTGGTTCATTGCAACCTCTGCCTCACAGATTCAAGTCATTCTCCTTCCTCAGCCTCCCAAGTATCTGGGATTATAGGTACCTGCCACCATGCTCAGCTAAGTTTTTCTTGTATTTTTAGTAGAGATGGGGTTTCACTCTGTTGGCTAGGCTGGTCTCAAACTCCTGACCTCATGATCCGCCCACCTGGCCTCCCAAAGTGCTGGGATTACAGGCGTGAGCCACAGGGTGCCTGGCCTGGGCCAGGTCATTTCATTCCCCCACTGACAGAGAGCACCCAGCTGAATTTAGACCCAAAACATATATATCAGCCTGCAGAGTAATGCCCCTCAGCTGCTGTATCTGAGCCATTTTATTTCAGGGCATTTTTAGCAGCCTTGCCTAAACCAATGTTGTCAACTAAATAACCCCTACGGACACTAATGGAACCTTCAAAATGAATTGTCCTATTATGAAACTTATCATTTTTTGTTATTGCCTAAACAACCTGGAGTTTGGTTTTTTTCCCTTTGGGTCTGGTTGCAAAAAAACAGCAGAAAGCACCTTACTTATGTTCAAACTCTTGCCTTGATATGATTTTATATAGCGCTTTCAGAGAAAAAAACCATCAACCATGACTCATAGGAAATTTGCTGCTAAAATGCATTATTGTCCAGCCACTGATGGCCTATCACCCAGGTACTGGAGATCAGTAAAAAGGAGCATTTACTGTCTCATCTGAACCAAAGCTGATTTATATTAATGATCAATGCAACAGCAAATATATTGAATTTTATTCTCCCCTTTAACTCTGCTTCCATAATAACCTCAATAATGGGAAAAGAATGGCCAGGCGCGGTGGCTCATGCCTGTAATCCCAGCACTTTGGGAGGCTGAGGGGGGCAGATCACCTGAGGTCAGGAGTTTGAGACCAGCCTACCCACCATGGCGAAACACTGTCTCTACTAAAAAAAAAAAAAAAATATATATATATATATATATATATATATATATATATATATATATAATTAGCCAGGCGTGGTGATGGGTGCCTGTAATCCCAGCTACTTGGCAGGAGAATCGCCTGAACCTGGGAGGCAGAGGTTGCAGTGAGCCAAGATCGCGCTACTGTACTCCAGCCTGGGTGACAAGAGTAAAACTTCATCTCCAAAAAAAGGGAAAAGAAGCTCTCATGATCTTTCTCAGCATCCCTGTGTTCCTCCCTCTTTGAGGCATTTTTTTTTCCCCTGAGAGCTTGAGAGTCAGATATAGAAAACTCAGTGATTTTCTTTCTCTTATATATTTAAAAGAAAAGAAGTATTTGAGTGACTACAAAGTAGAGGAAGTGACAAGTCAAGTAGTGTTTTTCCATTCTTTAATTTTAGTCTAGAGAGGAATTCTTTTCTCTTTTCTTTAAAGTTAGTAAATGAGAGACGTTGGATGGCTCTCTAAATAGCTAAGCATTGCAGCATTTATATTGTTATTATTATTTTTATGCACGCTATTTTCCCTTAGCAGTAGAAAAGAAAATAGTCTTTTCATTGCCAGTTCTATTTTTGTTGGAGGCTTAACTAGAAGATATATCTAATCATAATGAGCAGAGTATAAAGAATATTAAGATTAAAAGAACTTATATTTTCCTTTATCCTCTCAACAATCTCCAGATGGATTTCCTAGGGGTTGCCTTCTAAATCTTCTTGCACAGCGAGCTGTAAATCTCGGACCCAGCAAGCTTCTGGTTTGGCTGAACACCGCCTTTCATGTACAATATGTACAGCCTGAATAATGGCAGAAAATTATTCAGAGGATAATTACAGCAATTGATCTTGAGATGTTTTGTAGCGTCCTTCATAGATCATTCTTCAAAGCCTTTTTGGAGAGAGAGGGTGTCTGTGGGGTCCGCCAGAGGCAACAAGCTTCTAGGGTCTAATGTAAAATAAATAGCCTGCAAGGGTAGTAGCCACCTGAAAAAGAAGGGAGGACAACACCTAGAAAAACTCAGGGCAGTGGTTGGAGACAGTTCAAAGAACCAGATGATTTGATGAATGGCCTCTTATGAATATTGCCATGATCATCTTCTGCAACCATATCTTCCATCTCAAGTATTCCAATGCTATAAAGCCTATAATTGTGCATTGCTCTGTTTTTTCCAAATAACTCTCCAGGAGGTCTCCCCAAATGACTCTGAACACCCTTCTATAGAGGGCGTGATGAGCCATTAATCTATTTTACAGATGAGAAAAATGGTAATGTAGGGTCAGCCTATTTTCTTTTTGCCAGAGTTACAGCACTGGCAAGTGGAGGCACCTGAGGAGAACCAGGTCTCTTGACCATGAGTCTGGTCGACTTGGCAATATTCTCTCTGCTCCCTGACAACCTCCAAACAGGAAGTGAAGTTCCCACTTGAGTTTGGGGGAAATACCACAGGCCATGCTGTAGATAAGTGTCTTTCCTACAGAGAAGAATGATTGGAATCTCTACTCCTCCCTTTAATACCACTTCTATATATACACCTCCATGCACACATCTCCGGACACACAGAACACACACACACACACACACACACACACACACACACACACACACACATTTTCCTTCCTTCATTTTTCTCAATGGTCCTGACTAAGGTAGGAAACAGATGGGCAGCTGAGCAAGCATACCTGTATTGGACAGAGAAATCAATAGAGCCAGTTATTTCATAAACGGCTCCACTAGACATGAGAAAATTCATGGCTTGGAGACAGCGGGTGGTTGGGGGAGGGGGGGTTGCGGAGAAGGGACGTGCATCCTTTCTTGATGGCAGCTTGTTTTCAGAGATGCGTGAAGTGCTCACAAACCAGTCTAAAGCTGAGTAGACCCAGCTCAGACCTTTAGATGGTGACATTTGAATTTTTGAATGCCTGGCACCAATTATGATATGTAGCGTAGACCATCTTACATATAATTATATAAACATTAGATGTATATTATAAATGTCATATTTTTATAATGTACATTTATGTAGTTATATAAATATTTTATATTACATAATAATTGTTTTTAAATTTTTTTCCACTGAACTGAATTGAACTCATGGTATAATTTCTGACGAACTTGAATGAGGACTGAATAACTGGTAATTATAGCCTGCAAGAAAAGACCTATAGTTGAAAAAAAGAAAGCATGGAAATCCAATGATGCCTGACTTAATCTGGTCAATTAATAGAAAACAGAGATGGCCAGATTTATATTCCCAACTCATTAGCTGGTAATTAACATTCTCCTACCTCTGCTTTTTACCAGAGCATTTTTTGTCACCCTAGAGAATCCCCATGAAGAATAACACAATCATCTATTTGTTTTATAACTTGTGCATCAGCAACCTTAAATTATCAAAATTAAGATAATCAGTTATTTCCCTGTGTCTTTGCAGATGGGATTGAGGTTTCTTTAAATAATATCGGACAAGGTGTGTGTATTTGTATGTGCATGTGGTTAAGCTTTTAAGCAAGTTGTTACTTAGAACAATAATCAAAGGTTGAGCTTTCATGCAGCTTTGTTTGTTAGTTTTTTGAGACAGAGTCTCACTCTGTCACCCAGACTAGAGTGCAGTGGTGTGATCTCAACTCACTGCAACCTCCGTCTCCCAGGTTCAAGTGATCCTCCTGCCTCTCCTGAGTAGCTGGGATTACAGGTGTACAACAGTACACCTGGTGAATTTTTGTATTTTTAGTAGAGACGCAGTTTCACAATGTTGGTCAGAGTGGTCTTGAACTCCTGACACCAGGTGATCTACCCACCTTGGCCTCCCAAAATGCTGGGATTACAGGTGTGAACCACTGCGCCCAAGCTTTCATACAGCTTTGTCTAAAACTTAAAATCTGTAATTACTCTTCATTTCCTACCTATCAAAGCAAAGACAGTGCTCCCCATTGAGAAGAGGGCCAGGGTGTGTGTGTGTATGTGTGTGCGTGTGTGTGTGCGTGCGTGTGTGTATATGTGTGTGTTACAAATACAGTGATAAAGAAACAAAGGCATTGCTGTAATGAAACAGATTCCTAACCAACTGCTGGGTAGTTCATCTTCTACTTTTACCCTAAGAGATGTACTTTGGAAGTACGGTATTATTATCCCTGATTTCAATCCTGAAAAAAAAGGCATTCATTTATTTTGCTTACAACTTGGTGTGATTTTAGGAGTGACAAATTTGTCTAGGTTCTCCAACCCATTTCCAAGTCAGGACCATATGTGATAATATTTTATGAACTTACATATTCAAATGGGCATTATCCATTTCCGAGCAGTCACTCTGAAAATCTATATACTTTTTTCCAAGATGCTCTTATTTCATGGTGTAGCTAGAACGCTGGATTAGGAGTAGACAGTCTGGTTCCTATGTGTGAGTCCACTACTAATTATCAGTGTGTCCTTTATCAAAGCATGTCCCCTTCTCTCCTCTCAGTTTTCCCATTTCTAATGGGAAAGAGCTGATGATCTCTGCTAGCTCTAAAATCGTATGAGTCCACAGCTTCCATGTCCCAAACCTTAGGGGAGTTTTGGAAATTTCCTCTGTCCCTTATAATATGTTATTTTGAATTTCCTTGGTGGTTGCAATTTTTTTCCATTGAAAGCAGATTTGATTTGAAACAGCTAAAGATCACCAAGAGCTGAGCCTAGGGATTAAAGTGCTTGATCAAGCTGGTTATGAGCATTTTAGGTCAAAAATGAGCTGTGACCATAAACTAATAAGATCAGTTTTCTCAATGTGTCATGAAAATTGATTTTGAGTGCCTATCCCAAAGAAGAGTTCTAAAAACAATTCAAGTACTGACAGTTTAAGAGGACTGTTTTGGAGAAACAATATTCTTTATTTGGCCAAACATGCTGTCATATATTGGGCCAAAACCAAAATAGTCTTATGACTTTTTGAGACTTTTTAGCTGCATTTTGAATGTATCAAGCCAGAAACCCTTATGATACTAAAGTTAAAAAGCTGTTACTGTGTAAAGTATCTCTTTACCACAATACTTGAGTCTTAAGGAGGATGTTGTTGTCTGTTGTTCAATTTATTATTATTATTATTGTTATATTATTGGGACGGGGTCTCGCTCTGTCGCCAGGCTGGAGTGCAGTGGCACTATCTTGGCTCACCGAAACCTCCAGCCCCCTCCACCCCCTGGGTTCAAACAATTCTCTTGCCTCAGACTCCCAAGTAGCTGAGATTACGGGTTCCTGCCACCACGCCCTGCTAATTTTTGTATTTTTAGTAGAGATGGGGTTTCACCATGTTGGCCAGGGTGATCTCGATCTCTTGACCTTGTGATGCGCTTGCCTTGGCCTCCCAAAGTGCTGGTATTACAGGTGTGAGACACCGTGTCTGGCCTATTATTATTATTTATAATAATAGCAATTAACATGCATTGGTATTGACTGCCTTATGTAGGCTAAGTACATTAGATACCGTATCTCATCTTTTCCCAGTTCTAGGAGACAGGAAGTAGATGAAGAAACTGAGTCTCAGAATGCTTAAGTAATTTGTCCAGGATCACAACTAGTAAATGACTTAACAGTGTTGGAAAGTTTTTCTGACCACGAAGTATACTATGGTATATTGTTGTTATAAATGTAGAAATTCAAGTATTGGTGAAAAATGATGGTTTCTTCTTAATTGGTAAAAAATGATGGGTTTCTCTTTAATTGGTAAAAAATGATGGTTTCTCCTTAATAAGCTGTCTTAGTTTGGGTTGCTCCAAAGAGCAGAGCCTGAAATCAAAATCTAGCTGCAGGCTATTCATTGTTGGGTTAATATCCAAGGAAATGGGAGTGAGGCAGTAGGGAGAGGGAGACAGGGAAGGAGTATTATTCAGGTTGCTGCTGAATGTGGGGGCTCAATGCTGCCTTCACTCCAGGCAGCACACAGAATGCCTCCTGCAAATATCCACCCCCATGGAGGAGGCCTGAGGCATCAGCACATTTTGTTAGCTGATGGTTGCCCCGGTTGTGGAAGCTCTCTGAACTTCTGGTATCCATTTGTGTATAGACTGAGCAGGGTGCTCATTGGCGAAGCCCTTGGACAGAATGCAGAAGATGTGACTCAACTCCTCCTAGAGGTGGTGCTACCTGCTCCCGGGGCAACTGCTCCAATCTTCACAGCATTCGTGTTGTTGGAATTCTCTTTCACTCTTGAATGGTTTCCTTCACTTTTCTCTAGAAATTCTATTCACCCTTTAAGGCACTAATCAGGCATCATGTTCCCTGTGAAGCTTTGCTTGACCCTGCCTCTTCCCCCCTCTGACCTCAGATCAGTCATAAGACCATTGTATGTCCTTTTTAAAAATTTTTATGTTTTATTTCTTTGAGATGGAGTCTTGTTCTGTCGCCCAGGCTGGAGTGCACTGGCACAATCTCAGCTCACTGCAACCTCCGCCTCTTGGTTCAGGCGATTCTCTTGCCTTAGCCTCTTGAGTAGCTAGGATTAAAGGCATGCACCACTACACCCAGCTAATTTTTGTATTTTTAGTACAGACAGGGTTTCTCCATGTTGGCCAGGCTGGTCTCAAACTCCTGACCTCAAGTGATCTGCCCACCTCGGCCTCACAAAGTGCTGGGATTATAGGCATGAGCCACCACCCCTGGCCAGACCATTGTATATTATATTGATGTCTTATAAATACACTGCTTGCTTACAGGCTTGTTTCCCTCAAATAATTCTGAATTTCTTGAGTGCAGAAGTTATATTTGCTCATTTTTATAACCATATAACAGAGCCAAGATATTTTCATATTTTAATTAATGAAATAAGCAAAGGAATGAATGCATATCAACTTTTCATAATTTCATAGATTTCAATCCTGAGCTCTTTCTGCCTTCTCCTTCCCAAACCAAGACAGCAGAGTCCTAACATTTCCCATCATCTTAGGCGCCCTTCCCTGGACCTTCTCCAGACCTCTTTGATCTTGAGATGTGGCATCCAGAACTTCCTAGAGTGCTCCAGGTGACACCGCACCACAGTTGTCTATATCGAGGTGATCCTGGCATCTGTTTCTCTGCTTCTCAACCCAGCAGCAGCAACTTATATGTTACTGCTGGCAGTCACTTTGGTTTCCTGCATTACAGTGATTCATGGGCAGGCCTCTCTTCCCTAATGGACTGCAGACCCCTGAGGAGAAGAGAATTGTCTTATTCATCTTCCTATTCCCACAAGAGAGAGGAGGTAACATACTGAACAGTCAAGGACAGCCACCTTCATACAATGGTAACAACGGTAGTTCACAGTGCCTTTACCATGGCCCTGTCTCTCTGAGTGCACTATATGCACTATATAAGTTACCTCACATCATTCTCTCACTACAACCTTTGAGATGGTATTGTTATTATCCCCATTTCACAGACCAGGAAACTGCAACTTAGATTGAGGAGGTGACTTGTCTAAGATTATGCATCTAGCAAGTCACAGAGCCAGGACTGAGTTCAGGTCTCTTTGACCCTAACCAGAGTCCATGCAATTACAATAGCATGGTCTGCTAGGGGATTTTCCAAAAGATGGAAGACAGACCATCAAAAACAATGAGGGAAGATTTGTTGCTTGCTTGTTTATTTATTTATTTAGATCAATGGTGCTGCTCAACCAGGGGTAATTTTGACCCCCCTGGGGAAATATGTCTCCATACATTTCCAAATGTCCCTCCGGGGTGCAAAACCACAGCTGAGGTGGGGTACTATTCACATCTAGTGGATTGAGGCCAGGAATACTGCTAAAATCCTATAGTGTGCAACAAATAATTATCCACCTCAGATTGGCAATAGTGCTGAGGTTGAGGAAATGAAGAAACCGAGACAGAAAAGGAGGAAGGAAATAGATCTAACACAACACAGAGGCAAGGATGGGACAAGGAATAAGCCTTCTGCCTCTTTATCTCATTGCATTTCCCACTCTACCTTGCCCTTAAGTTGTGCTGGCTCATCCTGATGGGTGGTAGCAATTGCAGGTGGAAATGCTTTGTAAACCATAATGCTGCACAAAGGTTAGGTTCTGGTCACCAGCCACATTTCCCTGCTGGGTCCCACTTTAACTGACTTCTCAGGACTGCCCCCTGCTTGTCTAGATCTATTCACTCTTAATGCCTTCTCTTCTGTAGCTGAGCTCTGAGTTCTCTCTCTCCTCCATCATCCCTACCCACTGCCTCCTGAGGGGATCACAGAGAACGTTTTTCATCTTGTACTTCTGTAACTTCCTTAATGATTCTTAACATGGAGTGGGTTTTTCCACTGATGTGGATATTTCAGGCTAATATACTCAGGGATGTTCTTGTCCTTCTAGACCTACCACGTGGTTCAGTTTCATTAAAAGTATTGGACTTGACAAGTTGGGCCACATTCATGATTCATTCTGAGAAAGTACTTATCTCTGAACATCCTATTTTGGGCTCCTTTAAATGATCCTGGTGTCTGACAAGTCCTTCCATCCCCAGAACTCCACCAGACCCTTTTCAATTTATCTGCTCTGATTTGGTACTTGATGTTTACACCTTGCATAGTTCTGACCCCTACTGGACTTTGCATCTTGATTACAAATCTCATTGCAGACACCGATGGTCCTGATGGCTAACTGAGGGCTTTAGGTGGGACTGTATATTATTTTAGACCCAATATCCTTGCCAAGCTCTCTACTCTTTTAACCTGCTCACTAGGATAGGGAGATTGGCCGTATCTCTCACAGCAAGGTGGGGGAGGCCTTAATGCCTAGTTTGTAACTAGCTTTGGAGGACTTCCACCAAATAATCTGGGTCCTTTTGGTAATTTATAATAAGTGTTTCACTCACGGATTTCATTTTAAAATTTCTAACTATGATAGCCTGTAATGGATTACACACAAGTAATAAATCAAGCAATCAATATTCTAAATAAGTAAAAAATTAGAATTCCTCCGCAATTTACTGCCCACTATGTGAAACAGCAATGCCAAAGTAAATGTTGGAAGTTTTCAGAGTTCCATCAGGCTGGATGTGGTGGCTCATGCTTGTAATCCCAGCACTTTGGGAGGCCAAGGCAGGCAGATTGCCTGAGCTCAGGAGTTCGAGACCAGCCTGAGCAACATGGCAAAACCCCGTTTCTACTAAAAATACAAAATGTTAGCTGGGTATGGTGCTGCACACCTGTAGCTCCAGCTACTCAGGAGGCTGAGGCACAAGAATCACTTG
Source organism: Cacajao melanocephalus (assembly GCA_963573385.1). Lineage (NCBI taxonomy): Eukaryota > Metazoa > Chordata > Mammalia > Primates > Pitheciidae > Cacajao > Cacajao melanocephalus. The sequence continues at coordinate 8,279 of CAUYLG010064247.1, read as the reverse complement.
AATCTGGGAAGCAGAGGTTGCAATGAGTGGAGATTATGCCACTGCACTATAGCCTGGACAACAGAGTTAGACTCTGTCTAGAAAAATAATAATAATAATAAAGTTCCAACAAATTGGAACATCTCCGACTCGTGCTCTATTCTCATCTAAAGATACATAGAGAGTGAAAGAATCTGTGTATATCTGTGTATACTGTATGTGTGTGTATATGTGTGTGTGTGTGTGTGCATGTGTGTGTATAATACTTAGTAGGACTATTGTGTGTGATAAGGGGACAGAGGGTAGAATGTATGCATTACACAGTTTGTCTTTGTCCTTTCTGTTTTTCTTTCTCCCCCATTTCTTTCAGCTGAAGATATTTAAATACAATGATAGCCCAGGAGAGTATTCTGGCTTAGAGAAATCAAACTGGCTTAGAGAAAATTAAGGTTTTCAGCCTTCCAATACGATACTTGATATAATCATGCACATCACAGTACTGATTTTTTTTTTTTGAGTAGCAAAAACCACTGCTACAAGATCACAGGCAAACTGCAAAGTACCCAGTTTATTTAGCTGGTCCTTCCACCTCTTTGAGTTTCTATCCTATTTGTGTTTTTCTCTCTGTCCAATAGCATAGAAAGAAAAACAATTTTGCGTGCCATTGGTGGCCTAACTCTAGTACAATGCTACCATACCCATGAGAAAAGCCCTGACTTATCCTTGGCTGCAAAGACCTGAGGCCTTCTCTTTCTAAGCCTCCTAGAAAGTGTCTTTTTGCAGCATCTTGGCCAGTTCTCACTGGAGTTCTATTTGGAATGAGTACTAAAATACAAGCCAGATTGAACAGAAGAGTATTTTTGTAAGGAAGCTATATTCCAACCTTTGATGGCAGCTAAATTCACAATCTTTCATATTCTTGTCATCAAAAGATACTACCAAAAAATTCAAGACACCCTGGTCATTCACTTTTCCACTTCAGGCTTCTTCTTATTAATTGTTCTGTATATATTTTTTTTCACCCCAATTTGCCCTGTCTCTGCTGGCCTTTCATCCAAATACCACCCAGAACCTTAATGCAAAAGTAAACAAACTCCTGTATAGCTGCAATTCCTTCACAGCCCAATTCCTCTCTCTCTGGCTTTGAGTGGATTCTGGCAACCCCTCAAGAACACCGCAGACTAGTGTGGGTGTTAAGAGCTCAGATCTCTGTGTTCAAATCTCCTGTGTTTCTATCCCAGCTCTGCCACTCACTAAGTATGTCACTAAGTAAGTTAAGGCAAGTTACCAAAAATTTTCTAGCCTCAGTTTCTACATCTGAAAATGAGAGAAACAGCTCTCTTGCGATTTTTATGATTAAATGAGTATACGTAGAAAGTCCAACAATGCCTAACATATTGGGCCTCAATAGACAATAGTATTGAGTCAGTCCCCCAAAGACTGCTTGCATTCCCTGCACTTCAGTATTTATTCAGTCGGAGGTTTTCAACATCCTCTCAATGAAGCATTTCCTTTTCGAAGCCACTACTCCTTCACTCCCACATAAAAACCACTTCTTGCTGTGAGACTTACCCTTGCAAGATGTAGCACTCTTTTTTTTGGGGGGGGGGGCGGGGGACAGAGTCTTGCTCTATCACCAAGCTGGAGTACAGTGGCGTGATCTCCGCTCACTGCAACCTCCGCTGCCTGGGTTCAAGTGATTCCCCTGCCTCAGCCTCCCGAGTAGCTGGGACTACAGGCAAGTGCCACCACGCCAGGCTAATGTTTTTGTATTTTAGTAGAGACGGGCTTTCATCATGTTGGCCAGGATAGTCTCGATCTCCTGACCTTGTGATCCACCTGCCTCAGCCTCCCAAAGTCCTGGGATTACAAGTGTGAGCCACTGTGCCAAGTGATGTATCACTCTTTCCCTTCCTCATTCATGCCATAGCCTCACATTCATCCAGAACTTCTGCACTGTCTCACACTAAGCTCAATTTCAAGCACTACCATCTGACTATATGGCACCCGTGATAGGATGACTTGTTCTTCCTCCTACAAAACCACCTGTGTGTATGGGTTCGTTTCCTTAGCATCAACATCTCAGCTCCTGAACAGTGCTAGAGGCAAGGACACACCCTTGCTGCTACCCATTTGCTGTGAATTCTTATTAAATGCTACATCTTGCAACTGAGGAGACAAGTCACAGTCAAGTTGCTTCAGACTGTTGCTCAAGGGCACATAGCGAATGAATAATTAAAAACCCAGAACTCCTGACTTCAAGTCCAGATGTTTTGTGCCACACCAGAGCTGTTTTGCAAGGTGTTCTGAGGTTTATGCACATTTGTTTGGCATTTTGGGACCCAGAAGAAGCATTTCATGTCATGTGCAAGTTTGAAGATGCTACTCTTCCTCTCTTCTGTAGAGATTATTTACATAAGTATTTGTCTTTCATTGTCGGATATTTATTTTTTCCATACAAATTTTGTAACTCTCCTCTCCCAGACTGTGAGCATATATCTATATTTGCATATTTTTATCTGGGCAAAGGGGCTCATTTACCTTGGCAGCAGGAAAGGGGAAAAGAAAACTCTCCTATTTTCTGAGTCAGTAGGGATCCCACCCTTTGGGCCTTAATGGCAGGTCAATGGTCTGTCATCCAAGTCATCCATTAGCTGAGGGTAATAGGAGGACAGGAAACGAAAGACCCACTAGGAATGAGCTTGGATGTGTTGTGGGTTGGTTGGTATTTATTTATTTTCTCTTTGAAGGAAGGGGAATGGTGAGGTCAGATAGATTGTCCTAGTCTGGTTGGACAGGAAATGACCTGAAGTGTCCTCCAAGGAGGAATTGATGATGTCTCCTCAGGCACAAGGGGCAGAGAGATGGTTTGGTCCTTGGAACAGGGTAGCTGCCTTATGAATAAACATTCACTGAAGATGACTTCATGGATGAGTATATTTTTAACTTTTTATTTTGAGACAGAGTTTTGCCCCTGTTGCCCAGGCTGGAGTGCAACGGTGCGATCTTAGCCATGGATGAGTATGTTTCATGCATTTCCCCATTATTATTCCTTAACCTCACATGTGGAGAACAAGTTAGAGGGCAGAAGCATTTAGTCTGAGAAAACATGAACCTCTGGAAGTGAGTTTTTTAAGAAGAATACCTTCCTACCTCATGAAATGAATTGATTTAATTACAATTAATTATTTATTGAAGTTCTACTATGTACATGTACTAAGAAATACTGACATTAACCAAAAAAACCCATACAAACCATCTTCTACTTAAGGAGTTTACTATCTAGTTTTAGTCAGAGAGAAACTAAGCAGCAAACAACAATAATAGTTTTCATTTAACCTTTCAGTGAGGTCAGGGGATGCCCAGGTGTGATAAAATTTAAATCACCCTCCTATGGACCATTTAAGTTCTATGAATTTTCACTTCATAGATGAGAGTCCTTCAAGGGCATATGTATTTATTCTCTTTTATGGAAGATGAGCAACACGATTCTAGGTGACTCCTGAAGTGTATATCAGACTCTTTTTCAATACTCTTGTTGTGAGAAAGAAAAATATAGATGAACTGATAAAAAATTATAATAGCGAGTACTTTTTATAATTATTTTTATGTATTATGTAAAAAATAGGGACACATAGAAGAATCAGATAAATACTTGGGGCAATTGATAAGGTTTCCATTTGAAGTTTGTATATTTAGATCAACAGAGGCAAATGGTAGAGGGGCAGATTTATTCAGTATTCAGAAGAAGGTTTTAGTGCATCCAAAATTGGAGTTGACTACCGTTGGATATAATGAATGACTCAACACTAAAAGTATTCAAGGAGGAGCTGGAAAAATGCCTTTAGGGATGACGACAATGAAGGCCTCTTTTTGGGAGAGTGTTGGGTTTTTGTTTTTGTTTTTTTTCCTGTAAGCTCCTTCCTACATTTTATGGTCTCTCTCTGATTGCAGTTAAGGGTCCCCAGAGAACAGTTCTTCCTTGAATTCCCAGAAGATGATGTCCATTCCTTCTCTCCTGTCCGGTCACAGCTCTGAAAGCCTTTGAGAGGTTTCCATACAGGAGCAGTTGCAGAGTAGAGAGGAAAGAAATATTATTTTGCAGCAACTGGTGCTCCATCAAAACAGAGGCCTTGTGAAATGACGGCAGACATCAGTAATCGCCATAGCGCTGGCCTTATTTATAGGTTTGAGAGAAAGATAAATACTGTACATGCACATTCTAATTAAGGCCAACACTTCCCAGCACGCACAGCTCTGCATCTCATTCTCCCTGCCACTGCTGCCCTGGTCTCATATTTTCTGTGCTGTTCTTGTTATTAGTAATGCTGTACTGCCTAAAATGGATGGATTCCCAAGTTGGCTGCAGGGCACAGGGATTTAATCCACTGGAGTCTGGACTCGAAAACACCACAGCTCATTTGCCCTTATCTTCAGTGACTGACTAGGGCACTTAGACCATGGATAGTGATGTGGCTTTCAGGATGACCTGTGAAGGGACCCCAGGTCCACTCTGGTACAGCACTCGATGGGAATGCTCCCTCCTCAACACAGTCAGTGCCAACTAAGCATCTGTTGCTTGTGGAGGAGGGATATAATCTGTTTCCATCAGACATATTTCTAAGATAGATTTTTGAATGGCATAAAGCTAATGCTCTTTTTACATTCTCTCCTGCCTATTATATAATGAAAAAATACAGTGTGTGCCGTGCACATATGACTAATGGCCCTTACAGAAAGCCCATCCTAGCTTTGATTTTTGGGAGATGAGGACATCATAATCTAATATAGCTAATCATGTCAAAGGCACAATCAATATGAATACACTGATCTCATGGTATAATTAAGTCTGCATAAGTTCATTTCTAAACCAAATCAATCAAGAGCAGTCAATCTAACTAGGAATTCACAAGTATCATTAATGAAAAAAATCAAGATTTATTTTTCAAAACATTAGCATCTTGCCATTTAAAAAATTCTTCCTATTCTTAATTCCTTAGAATGTCCTTATATAAATACAATGAAATAAAACTTGGGGTCTTTTCTGGAAATGAACATGACCTTCCATGACTCCAAAAATAACTTAGTAAAAGTATTTCTTTCAGTTTCTTCCCAGAAGCACTATCATTTCATTCTGGAGAGATCTTCAGATCATCCTCAGAACATGTATACACAGTGGGCAAGGACAGGGTAAAGGGTTTTAGCTGTAGCTTCCTTTTAATCAAGATCATGAGTCGAAGAAAGAAAATAGAGGCATATAGGAAAACACCAGGTTAACTAGGGATGGAGTATGATTTTCTCTTCTGTTATCTCCTCAGGATTTTTGACTCAAATCTCAGGGAAAAGCTGTTGAAATTATTAGCTGATTTTTATTCTAAAATTTTATTACTATACTAACCTGGACCAGGTGTCTGTGTGTATGTACGTATGTATGTATGTATGCAGCATGTGATGGTTTACACATGTGCATGCAGGCTGTCTATCCACATGACTAGGAAACTTACTAATTGAGGAGCACATTTGTTCTTAATGTATACAGCTAATCCAACAGTGTAAATCCCAATCTACCAGAGTGTGTGAGAGCTTGTAGTGCACATTTTTCACCCTCCAAGATTCATTTGGATAATTGCAAAAGCTTAGCACCACATCTTGGGAGGCAGAAGCATGGAGTCGGGTGGAGAGAGGAAATTAATATTCACCCAGCAACTACTATATAACTGACAAGGACCTAGATAGCTCACATATTCGGTATCATTTATTTTTACAATGTAGATAATGATACCTATCTTCCAGCATAGCAATTTTTATTTATATTTTATAGACAAAATGAAGGTCAAGAAATTAAATAATTCCTCCAATATTTCATGACTATTATGCAGTAATTGGGGGTTCATTTAAGCTTCTGGAAAGCAGGTATGGGAATGTGAGTTTGTCATAGAGGATTCATGGATAGCTTGGTAAGGTCAGAGGCGCAAGGGGTCATGGCCAGTTTTTAGCACAGGGTCTCATAGGCATAGTAGGCAGTCAAAAAATGTTGCTAAATGAATGACTTGGGAATCTAGGACAATCAATTATGACGGAATAATAGAAGAGTGTGAGCCCAAGGCTTAAACCAGAAGGAGTGCTTAGAAGTTTAACTCACGTTTCACACTAGTCAAATAACGATAATCGAATTCTGCAGACCCAGTCAGAAGGCACAGGAAATCAGTCAAGCAGAGGAGTAAGCAAATAACTGAGCTCTGAATATTTAGGATTCAACTTACAGTCAACTGACATTTGTTGAGTAGCTACTTTGTGCTACAGTCTTATTCTTCTAGGTAGTTTTCACTTTATCCTATTTCACCTTTGCAAGAGTCATTTTTCCCTGCTGAGGAGGGTGAGTTTCCTTAACTGTCCCATGGCCACAGGCAAACATGTGGTGAAGTCAGTATTTCTATCCATGTCCCTCGACTCACTCCAGTGCTCTTAACATAATGAGCGTAGTCCGTATTCAGCAGGCTTCTTACTTGACCTGTCAACACACTTGACTCCCAGCACCCTCCTGTCGTTCTGAGGACAGCATCCCCTCTTCTTGTTTCCTTTTTGAATTGTTGGCACCTCTTTCTCAGTTCCTTCTCTCAGTTCCTTCTTATCCAGCTGACTTCTGAACATTGGAATGCTCCTAGTTCAGTCTTTCTTCTTCTTCTCTTTTCTATCTACACTCATTTCCTTGGTGTGATTATCTAGTCTAATGGCTTTTAATGCCATCATGATGGCCCCAAAATGTAGCTCTCCAGCCCAGAACACTCTCCTTAGCTCTCCACAGGTCTATTTCCGTGTCCAGAAAGCTTCCCAAACTCCACCTCTTCAATGCTGTCCTCCTGATATTCCCCAGAACTTGGGTGCCCTAACTATGTTCTCCATCTTAGTTCATAGCAACTCCACCCGTCCAATTGCTCAAGTCCAAAGCCACAGATTCATCTTTAATGTTCTCTCTCTCACAGTCCACTTCCAATCTGTTGGCAAATCCTGTTGGCTAGATCTTCAGGAACATCTGGAATCTGACCACATCTTAGCACTCCAATTGCTGTCCTTTTGGCCCAGTTCATTGTCAGCTCTTTACTTGGGTGATTGCAAGAGTCTTGATGTGAACTTGCTCACCTTCAGCCTATTCTCCATAGAGTAGCCACAGTAACCTTGTAAAAGGTAAGTCAAATCATGTCATTCTTCAGCTTACAATCATTTCACTTGCAGTAGAAGGCAACATTCTTCTAATCATATACAAGGTTCTACAGATCTGGACTCATTACGCATAAACTTCCACCACAAGGCCTTGTCCTTGCTATTGCCTCTGTGCAAAACACACTTCCCCAGACATCTGCAGTGCTTGATCCTTTACCTCCTTGAGGTCCTTGCTAGCCACACTGTCTAAATTGCCCACCACCCCTACACATACAACTAACCCCCTTCTCTACTTTTTCTTCTACAGCATTTATCACTGTCCAGCATAGTCTATGTTTAACTTTGCTGTCTTTTTAGTTGTCTCCTTTCTGCTAGGATGTGAGCACCAAGAAGGCAGGGATTTTTGCTATATTGTTTGTTATTGCATCCCCAGCAAAGGGAATGGCACATAAAAGAAATGCCTGGCACGTAGGAGAAACGAACAAACAAAAATGTTTAAATAATGGATGAATAGAAAGGACTGAGCCATAAGAATTCAGCACAAACAGAAAAGGGCATGGAGCTCAACACAGCCCCTGATATATAGGCAACCTAAGCAGTTTCAGTGAGGTTCTGTGGAGAGCGTGCACTAGTTCACAGCCCAGCATGTTCATTCCTCAGAGAACTCCTCCCAGTATCCCAGTGTGGTGTTCCTATACCCCAGGAGAAAATGCAGTAACTCTCGGAAACTTGATAGATCATGAACCATGAAAGTACTTGTAATCAGCTGTGTAAATACAGAACATAAGTCCTGATTCCATTAGCTTTGTGATGGCACACAATTGCAAAATAAAAACAGAAAAGGAAAAGGAAAAGAATAATTTGACTGTCTTTTCATAGAAGCATCTCTTACTGCCCTGTGATGGTATATCACCTATGCCACATAGTCCTTCCTGATATGTCACTGTCCAGTTTTGAAGGACATTTCAGCCTACCAAAAAGAGCATGGACCCTAGAATCAAAGAGACCTGGCTTCACATTGTGGTCACACTATTTGCTAGCCACAGAATCTTGGTGGATTTATTTAACTCTTCTTCTCTTCAATGCTTATTTGTAGTATGGCAGAATATAACATACTTAATAGTATGTAGTGGCCGGGC
>CAUYLG010064246.1:0-66456 GCA_963573385.1 Cacajao melanocephalus | reverse complement strand
ATAGAACCAAGATAAACTAGGTAGGCAGCTGGTGCCTGCTTATTACTGATCAAGGACAAACTAGAAAGTATTCTCCACCAGGGAGGTACAGGGGCAGGGTCATATATCTCGTGATTAAAGAATTGTTTTAACCAGTGTATGATACACATGTACTGTTTTGCTACTTTAGAATGCCCCAAGCAGTTTTCCACTTGTAGGGGCTGGCCAGGTTTTCCTTGCCATCATTCTCAGCAAACAATAGAATTTATCATACATGTTAGGACTTGTCCCAATAGGGGCAGGCCCCAAACGACACTAAAAAGAGACATCTAATTTGCCAAGCCAGGGAACATTTATTTTTGAGTAAACTATATTAATTTATTTACAATTATAATTTATAAATAGTAACACAAACATCTTTACATAAATATTATGAAAAATGTCCCATGGCTGAAATGGGTGAAAAATGAGACTTCAGTACATTTCTAAAGGGGTGCCAAGAAAAGGGAAAAATGCAATGCAACAGTTTTACGGGAGAGTTATATCAAATATGCACCCAGGTGCAATTTCATGCAGATGTCTTCAACCACTCAAACTGTTTTTATTAGAAACTAGAATAAAATTTCCTTAATTATGTTGCCTTCTATTCACTTGATTTCCAAAAGCAAATGAAAATGACTGGCTGTTAACTGAGTACATCCCAATACTTATCTTATTAACCCCTTAGAGATGATCCACTACATTTTAGGACATGGCAGATTGTGAATATTTGCTATTTCCCAAATAGATTTTGCAAAATATCATTCCATAACCCCAGATGTGCTCCTGGATTTCTCTTACCAAATGTGTCTAATATGGACCATTATAAATTAAATGGAGAATGCTGCAAAATACAGCAGAGCTATTTTCAGTACATTAAGACGATAAATATAATTTCAAACCACTGGAAGTTCAATGAGAGGACAAAACCAAAAGAAGAGAAAAGAAATTCAGAAAATGATGACAAAAACTATTGTACTTTACAAGGTCTCTGATTCTTTGGCCTTTATGTAAGTGGACATTAGTGTGGTCACAGAACTAATCCTCAAAGCGGATAAATCAATGTGTAAGCCAGGGAACATTTCTTCCTTCTTGAGTGGTGGATTACATAATTAGAAAACCATATGTAAGAGGGCCTGCCAATTTTGTTGTGTGCTGATTTGTGAGTAACAATAATCAAGGAAAAAAGGGTTCATGCTTATTATTGGATTAGAGTGAAAAATGTCATCTTTTTTTAAAAATCCTGGTGAAATACACATAACATTTACCATCTTAACCATTTTTCAGTGTATAGTTTATTTTGTTTTGTTTTTTTTTTTTTGAGACAGAGTCTCACTCCGTCACCAGGCGCCAGGCTGGAGTGCAGTGGCGCGACCTTGGCTCACTGCAACCTCTGCCTCCCAGGTTCAAGCAATTCTCCTGCCTTAGCCTCCCAAGTAGCTGGGACTACAGGTGCGTGCCACCACGCCCAGCTAATTTTTTTTTTGTATTTTTAGTAGAGATGGGGTTCCACCATGTTGGCCAGGATGGTCTCGATCTCTTGACCTCGTGATCTGCCTGCCTCGGCCTCCCAAAGTGCTGGGATTACAGGCGTGAGCCACTGCGCCCGGCCAGTCTATAGTTTTTTTTAACCAGAGTAATCTAAAGCTTATAATGTAATTTTAGTGAATTAAACATAGAACTTCAAATTATTCATCTAGGACTCCCCTTTTTCTTGGCAAGATGGCAGAGTATGACTTAACTACTCACATCATATCTCTTTTGAACTGGGATCTTGTTTCTGCTGCTTGAGTTTCTCTTCATTGAGGATATATAAGAGGGAAAACAATAACTACACAGAAAGTTGGGTCTTCCTAGTGACACTGCATAGTAGCTTTTGCTATAGTGTATGCAAATGCCTTCATTCTGGTGAGATTCCTCCTGCTTTGAGAGAAGAAATGACAATAGTTTGGAGAGCCAGAAATGACAAGGTAAATGCAGTCCAATGAGAATGGTCAGATGCTGTTTGGCTCCTTGGCTGAAAAATAGTTTTGGATGAAAATATTTACATAGGTTCTGCAGCCTGTTTCTCAGGATTGCTTTTTTTTTTTTTTTTTCATTATTCTCTACACTGACTTCCCTGACCTAAGCATGTTTTAGACTTCTTTTCTCCCACTCATCCTCCATGACATTTCAATACCACAGATATACTATATTGTATTTGTGTTTATGCACTATCTGGAATATATATATATATATTTTCTGTGCTTCATTTGTAGGAAGAGTGTTGCTTTTGCCCTCAATAACCAATTTTCATTCCCTTGGGGACAATATTTTCCTCATTCAGAATGCATGCTCTGGAGACACATGCACTTCCAGCACGAGTGTGTCAGTGACTCAGGATCAGCTGAGTATCATTGCTCTTTTAGAGTGCTGCTTCCAGCACATGATAGAAATACTGAATTCATTCTGGGAAAGCTCATGTCTGAAATCTTTTATTTATTTATTTATTTGAGACAGAGTCTTGCTCTGTTGCCCAGTCTGGAGTGCAGTGGCGCTATCTAGGCTGACTGCAACCTCCACCTCCCAGGTTCAAGTGATTCTCTTGCCTCAGCCTCCCAAATACCTGGGATTACAGGTGTTTGCCACCACACCCAGCTAATTTTTGTATATTTAGTAGAGACAGAGTTTCACCATGTTGACCAGGCTAGTCTCAAACTCTTGACCTCAAGTGATCTGCCCGCCTTGGCCTCCCAAAGTGCTGGGATTACAGACATGAGACACTGCACCTGGCCTCATCTTAATGCTGAAAGACTGAATATGAATATGCAGTCAGTGGCCAGACTGTACCTGACAATTGGACTCTGCCCCATAACCTCTATTGCAATCAGCCCAGAACAGTCAGGATTATAAATTTTGCTTCTAACTCAGGACTAACCAGGAAAATATTTCTATGCTCCCCACACCAATCTTGTCAGATGTCCTGCTTTTAGTTAGCCTACCTCCTGTTTCTTATGCCAACAGGCTTTGATCAGAACATACCTGAAGCCTTTCCTTTTTTCTATAAAGCTTTTCCCTTGCCCTGCCTGCCTTTGAATCTCTGCTACATGCTAAGTGATGGTGACTGACTCCCTTGCTACACTAAACATTGAAAAAATAATCTTGTTTGTTTTCATTTGGGTGGTTTTCATTTATTTCCACAATGCAGAATGGGGATTCAGCCATGGAAGGCCTTACACATTGAAGACACCACTGATAATAATTGTTCCACTCCAGTGTTTTGGCAACAAACACATCTCATTCATCCGTCTCTGTTGTCTTCAACCACCCCTATAGCTGTGTTAACATTATTTATCTTACCCTTTTCAGCCACACTATTTTAATAATTCAGATGATGTGTCTCTGTTATTTGACTGAGTAGCCTTAATATTCAAAGGTGCTTGAAAATTCAGGAAGTTAGTAAAAGACCTAGCCAAAGTTTTTCAAAAGAAGTCCTACATAAAAATGCTGTTACTGAGTTTGTTGAATGCTTTACTTTGATGGGGACCAGGGAAAAAAAAATCCATGCTCAAATGTCTACTTTTTGAGTATTTCATTAGAAATATTTGTGTATATTTATGTAAGACTCTCTGATATATCCACTAGAGTATTAGCATTAGTATGTTGGCAGATAAATTAAAAGTGATCTCGGGAGAAGCTGAAGGATGACTCATACTGAGAAGTTACTATGCCTGGAAATGCCCTGGGAATACTAAGTTGAACAAGTCAGGATCAACTCCAGGATTACAGTTTGCAACCCAGTTTATAGTTGTTAATCCATCTGAGCTTGCTAGCAAAACTCAGAAAGCTAGCAAAGACTAGCAAGACTAAGTCTGAGATAATTAGGCTTTATTGCCCCCACCCCAACCCCACTTAAGCATTTTTCAGAGGAAGCTGAGGAAGGAGATTAGCATTCCCAGAGGCCACATTAATCCACTGGGCTATGGATCTGACATTCAGAGTGTAGTGGTCCTCCTGGCTCCATCCTATAAGTGTCCTGTTTCCCTCCTAGGTCTTACCATCTCTTTTTCAAAGTCTCTTCTATGCCAAGAATCCCCATCTGTAGTATTTCCTTCCAACCAGTCCCCCTCCAAAGGCCCAATATCTTTCTCTCTTTCTCTGCTATCAAACTTTATCTATTCTAACCATATTTAATTAAAGATTTCATATATAAGTGACAGCATGCAATATACAGAGGTAGAGACTTAAACAGAGGTGACCAGGGTTGGGGATGAGGAGAAAATGGAGAGATACAGGTCAAAATATAAAAAGTGGAAAATGTAGGATGAACAAGTTGAAAGATTTAATATACAACATGAGGCCTCTAGTTAATATTAGTGTATTGCATTCAGGATTTTTGCTGAAGGAGTAGATATAGCTGCTTTTGCCATGATGAAGATGGGTAACCATGTAAGATGAAAGGATATGTCAATTTGTTCCACTCTAGAAACCATTTTGCTATACATATGTATCTAATAATATATTGCATACCTTTAATATACATAATGACATTTATTAAAAAAGAAAAAACTTCATCTATTCTGATATACAGACTTGATGGAGGCTGACAGGATTGACATATGTGTTTTATCAGGACTTTTGGAGCTGAGAGGCCTTTCCCAGTTCTTAAAAGTTGTGACAAAGATGTGCCCTGCTCAAACCTCCTTCACTCCTTGAGCATATTTTATTAAAATGATCTCTCTGACCTTGCTTTGAGTGTGGCAGCCATGCTCTAGTGTTTGTTACACCAGTGCTGGGCTAGAGTAAACTCAGCCATGTGCCAAAGCTGGCAACACGGAGACAGCTGCTTCTTGCAGCCACTCACCAGGCCACCTACAAGACTGTAGGGAGAAGAGAAACAAGTGAAGACTTCACAGTCAGACAAGCCTGGGTCTGCAATCCAATTATTATATGCCCTTGACTGTTTTTTAAAAGCCTTTATTATATGTCCTTGGCTGTTTTTTAAAAACCTTCCTCTCAGAGTCACAGAGATTTAATGAGGTAAGAACTGAATCATCTCAGTTACTCTCAAGCCTTCCAATGTATCTCTATGCTGATGTTTCTGCTTGTATTTCTCTAGCTGGAGTCTCTCTTCTGGAGTCTGAGCCTTCTGGAGGTCCCCACCTAGATGACTCACAGGCCTATTAAAACTAATTTAGCCAGAGGGAGTTAATAATTACCAGCTCCACTCCCCTACCAGCTAGTTACCAAATTAGATCCTTCTCTGTCATGCTCTCCTGCCATAAGAGGTAACACCACCACATGGCCCAAGCCGGAAACCCAGGAGTCCTCCTTGATGCTTGCTCACTCCTTATCCCACACACAGACCTCTCTCCTTTTTCAAACTTCATCTATTCTAACCTTATTTCATTTAAGATTCCATATAAAAGTGACAGCATGTAATATACAGATGGGGACTAAAACAGTGGTGACCAGGGTTGGGGATAGGGAGAAAATGGGAAGATGTAGGTCAAAGGATAAAAACCTAATCTCCCTTTTCTTTGTCCACATCTCTCTATGCTCGCTCTTCCACCTTTGCTCAAGCCTTCCTGTCTTCCAGACCAGGCCATTGCCCAGCTTGTCTAACTGGCCTCTCCTCTTGTCATTTTTCTCCATGGCAGCCTCTATTACTTTCCTGCTTAAAATTAGTGGCTTCCCCTGCTGCAGGATAAAATCCAAATCCCTTACCCTGTTCTGGTCCCTGCTTAGCCTTCCTTCTCATGGCTCCTCCCCAACCTCACACCACCTACACTCTAAGCTACATGCATGCATTTCTAAGAATTGAAATGCAATCTCTGTTTTGCTCTCTCCTTTGCTTTCGAAACTTCAAACACAACGTTCCCTCCGCTTGGAGTTCGTTTGCTTTGTTTTTCATTTAGCTAAGGTCCTAGTCAATGATTGCAACTCCAGTGCCATCTCATCCAAGAAGCTTTGCCCATCCACTGCCCTAGCAAGGTGCACGACTCTGTGCTCCCAAAAAGCCTTGTGCCTCACTGCTTTTTAACAAAGCATTCCTCACTCTGCAATGCAGTTATCTAATGTAATAATTGCTAAGATTCATGAACCCCATGCTAGGTGCTGGACATTCCTGTGAGCTCTTTACTTGTAATAGTTCATTTAGTCCTCATAACGGTTCCACGCAGAAGTACCGTTATCATCCCTGCTTTTTAAATGAGGAAATTGAGGTACAGAAAGGTACATACTCTTCGCAGTATTACACAGCCAGTATTTTAACCTAGGAGGCCTGAATCCAGAGCCCTATAATTATGTACCATTATCCAGTAACATTCAAGGATTTTGTCTCTGTTTTTCACTGAGGTACTCCTGGGGCCTAGAATAATGTCTGGCACATAATAATTGCTTATTATTGAGTGAATAAATGCTGATTCATTTGTGTCTTTCCTTCCTGATAGGCAGGGATTGGGCTTTATTCCATCTATTTCTAGCAGCTAGCTTGGAACCTGGCACAAAAGAAAATTGCTAAGTTTGTCTCTCTGCATAGGGTCTTTGCTACTCTGAGAGTTCCGTGATTTTGTTTTGCCTTAGTGCTCTTCTGAGACCCTGTATTCACCCCGCCATACCACAGCACACTTTGCTGCGTGTCAATTTTTAGTGCTTAGAAAAAAATCTGGTCAGCTGCTGCTTGACAGCTGGAAAAATAGAGCTGCACCTGAGCCAGTTTTTTACCTCAGAAAAGCAAGGGGGAGAATCTCCTGCCTCACGCGGTGTGTGGGAGGAGGGCTGAATCATCAAGTTCTTTGAGTTCCTTGGGAAAAGATAACTCAAAGGAATATTACACAACATGGAGAAATAGGAGGATAATAAGCAGAGACACAAAAAATGACTCAAGTGTTGAAAAATATGATCCGCACAACTAAAAATATATTGCAATTGAATTTGAAGAGGAAAAGACTGGATGTCAATGTTCCAGTGGCCCAAAGGGCTGTACATGAATGGGCTTTGGTTTGAAGGATGGTGAGCAGATGGTCACTGGCCTCACAGAGAAGAGAGATGTACAACGGGGCCTGGAGGCCCTCTGAGGATCTGAAGCAGGGAAAGAGCACAACTTTACCAGGGACAAGACAGCCCCAGCTTCAGCAAAACATTAGAAAAAAGTATCCTCAGTTCCATGTGACCCAGGCAAAGGGAGGGATGATGGTAAATCCTGGGGGGTTGTGTACTGTGCATTTTTCTTTCCTAAATGAGCACTTAAAATTCTCTGTAAATTAAAAAATCATGTTGTAGATTTTTTTCTAGAAACTGACAGCTTTGGGTGGGAAGGGTAGGTCAGGCTTTCATGGACATGCAAACAATTCTCATGTTTTACTCTCTGGCTTCTCTAGCAACTGACATTTGGGAGACACATTGGTGTAGTAGATGGAACATGGACTTGTGGTCCCTACTGCTCTGTAACCTGGGCAAGTTGCTTCTTCAGGCTCTGCCTCAGTGTCTTTCTTTTTTTTGAGATGGAGTCTCACTCTGTAGCTCAGGCGAGAGTGCAGTGGCACCAACTCGGCTCACTGCAACCTCTGCCTCCTGGGTCCTGGTTCAAGCAGTTCTCCTGCCTCAGCCCCCCAAGTAGCTGGGATTATAGGCATGTGACACCATGCCCAGCTAATTTTTGTATTTTTGGTAGAGATGGAGTTTCACCATGTCAGCCAGGCTGGTCTCAAACTCCTGACTGCGTGATCCTCCTGCCTTGGCCTCCCAAAGTGCTGGGATGACAGGCGTGAGCCAACTTGCCAGGCCTCAGTGTCTTTTTTTGAGCAGCACTTTGCAAATAACAATGTAAATACTAAAGAGGTATAAAGACTATCTAAAACACTACCTCAAGGGTACATGATATGCTTAATGAATGAGAATAAAGTTGTCATTAGAATAATTTTTTTACCAGCTTTGTTTTCTTAATTTCTGAAGTATTGCCCTATCACAAAAAAGATTAAAGTAGATCCCAAAATCAGAAGAGTTTTTGATTAGAATGAAGGACCTGAACTGGTTTTCCAGATGGACTCACTCGTTAAAAGGGAATTGTGACAAGTATTTATTCAACAGTTTGTTCCACAGCCGGTGTTTGGGCTATTGGAAAGGAGGTGCTATATAAGTGTATTGTAATAATGAATGCCCTTAGGGAAGAGAGGAATTGTGTAAGGAGATGTATTCTGTAATTCGTTCATGTATATTCATCTTTTCTGTCCAAGTAGAATATGCACCCTTTATGGGCAAGGACTACCTCTTCTAATTTGTATTTATAAACTATTTTTTCTTTCTCGGGGCTTTCAAGGACTGAGAATGCACATATGGATAGAACAAATCTAGAAATTCAAGCTACTTCTATTGCTAAACAAGTATAGAGTTTCATATAAATGTAATTCATAAAAGGTATAAATGGCAAGAGTTTCTACCCAAAGATTTTGTGAAACACCTGGTATTCTAGCCACAGTGGCAAGGCATGGCATCCCTAAGCCCCTCAGAGACCTCTGCCCTCAGCAGATGTGACCACTTTCTTGGATCGCAGCAGTGCAAGGGTGAGTGTGCTAGCATCTCTACCTCTGTGGTCCTGCTGTGCTCACCAGGCCTTCCAGCTGCTTTGAGAGGGAAGTGACCAAAGGAGTCTCACTTTTGAGGGGAGTGAAATAAAATCTGGACAAACCAGGTTCTCAAATGAAAATCCATGGATCTTCCCATTTTCCCAAAAAGTTTCTGTTTTTTTTTTTTTATTATTATTTTATTTTTTTCCTGTATACTCCATTGAAGGTATTGCTAGTGGACAATTTTCAGTAGCATTTTTTTCTCTGTTTTTGAAAGGCATTGATTAGTAAGTAGGACATTTATGTTCAGCAATTGCCCTTTGAAGTTTTATTCAAACACAGAATTTACTGTAAAATTACTAAACTTCATTCTTCTAGTGAACATCATAAAGTCTTAAGCATATATACAATCATATTTCTGGACCTTTAATCCACCCAGCCACCATTGTGTGAAGTTAATTTTTAGGAATTGGTGAACTGCTTCTAACGAGAGTTAAAATATGACATTGGGGATAATGTATAGGATATATACTACATGGATGTTACTTGCTTTAGGCATTTTACTTAATGATTGGGTGGCAGTAGTTCCTGATAATGGAAAGGGATAAAAAGCTGCATGGAAAGATTGTATTTGAACCATATGAAGTTGCTGATCTTTGACCATTTTTGAGCTACAAAAATAAGTATTTAATATAATACAACCTAATATGTTAAGGTTTATTCATAAAACAATACAGTATATATTATGTCAAATATTAAATTGACATTGCAATACTGGCATAGTACACTTAAGAAGATACGCTCAAAACTGTTTTAAATACAGCTATAAAAATGCCATAATAAACGGGTCATTGATGACACAATTATGTTACCTTGTACCCAGTAATTAAATAGAAGCCTTGTAATTATGGTAACTGATATAAACAAATGTATTAATATTAGTTTACCCTAAGCCCTGAAGTCAATAACATTTTATGAAACAACTCTTAACTATGCTGTATGAGTCAGAGGCAAACTATATAGAGGTTTAGGAACTCTTCCTTTATCTCCCTGAAGTCTATACATTTGTCTTACTCAGGTCAGGCTGCTATAACAAAGTACTATGTATCGGGAGGCTTATAAACCACAGAAATTTATTTCTCACAGTCTGGAAGCTGAAAATCTGAAGTCAGGGCGCCCACCTGCTTTGGCTTTGATGAAGGTCCTCTTCAAAATTGCAGACTGAAGGCTTCTGCTTGTATCGTCATGTGGCAGAAATGAAGCAGGTTAGCTCTCTGGCTTCTTCTTAGAAGGGCACTAATTCCATTCATGAGGGCTTCCCCTTCATGATCTGTTTTCCTCCTAAACATCCCATTTCCAAATACCAGCACATTGAAATGAGAGTCTCAACATAAATTTGGGGGAGTACAAATATTTAGTCTACTGCAATATTTCAATAAGAAATACTGTAAAAAAAAATTAAAACTACCTTGCACATGAATAAAAACTACTAACATGGAAAAGTAATGAAATATGGCTGATAATAATTTTGGTTGACTGTTATAATGAGAACTCCAAGAAATATATAAAATATTTTTGTTTTGGAAAAGTTCTGGCTAATGTCCAAAAGTCATCCCTCCCCAGTTTATATTTTGGTCACAGGTACAGTAATAATTTACAACTCTGAATTATCCAAAACAGTCAATGCTTTTCCCCAGTCTCTGCAAATCTCATAGACAGTCTTGTTAATAAAGGAACTAATTAGTAGCTGATGGCACCGTGCAGCATAAACATAAGGAGACACCTAACAGGCTCACTAATCTAGGGGTACATCGCATCCTGTGGGAAGCCAGAAAAGGTAAAGTCAGAATGACTGCATCTTTACTGTAGAGAAAAGACTGGATTTCCCCTCTGTCAATCCCAGGGTGCCAGATTGAGACTCCCCCTCCACCCTTTCAAAGGTAAATATCTTAAAATGCTCGACTACTTCATTACTAGAGATTTCCCCTCTGGATGCTGCAGTTTTTGTTTTTCCAATGGAAGAGTTGTACTTTAGCACTTATGGGAAATCTTTATTTCCATCACTGGGGAGTGGTCATTTAGAATTGTTTCCATGGCCAGGTGTGGTGGCTCACACCTGTAATCCTAGTATTTTGACAGGCTGAGATGGGCGGATCACTTAAGGTCAGGAGTTTGAGACCAGTCTGGCCAACATGGTGAAACCCTGTCTTTACTAAAAATACAAAAATTAGCTGGGTGTAGTGGTGCACACCTGTAATCCTAGCTACTTGGGAGGCTGAGGCAGGAGAATTGCTTGAACTTGGGAGATGGAAGTTGCAGTGAGCCAAGATCATGCCACTGTACTCCAGCCTGGGCGACAGAGTGATACTCCATCTCAAGGAAAAAACAAAAAAAGAATTGTTTCCCCACGGAGTTCCATGTGATAGAATTTGAGCTGTAACAGTTGTTTCAGTGTTTTCCTTGCAGTATTTCTGAGGAATGTAACAAACCTTCCTAGTAGCCTACAATGTGTTCTCCCTCCATCACATCCAGTCCCAAGACTCGGCCTTCCTGCATCCAGTCCCTACTGCCACATAGGGCTGCAGGTTACCAGCACTTCCCTTAGCTGGCTTGTTGACCCCAGGCTCCTTGCCCACCTCATTTCCTACTGCTCCATCAATTCTCTGTACTCTGCTTCTTAAGACTGTTCTCAAATGCAAGTGGGATTCTTTTGTTTCCAATCCCTTAAACGTGTCTATTAAATTCCTCACCTCCACTCCCTGCCACCTTCTTGGTTCTGGCCCATCCTTCATTCCAGGCCTTTGCTTATTCAGAATCCTCTTTCAGGAACACTGCCCCTGCAAGCACTCCCAATTGCCTGGACCTGTATAGCCCCTGTTTGTTTGTAAAGCTTCTGCTTAAATGCTGCTTCCTTCAAGTTGCCTTCCTAGATTTGGAAAATCTGAGTGTCCCTGGTACCTTTACTTCCCTCCTCCTTTAGCACTAACTATACTATATTTCATTGTCTTTTTACTTTTCTGCAATTCTCTGCAGTCTGCAAATATCATCATTGTATTCCCAGGGCCTAGCACAATGCCTAGGTCAGAGGAGTCACTGAATGCAGGCTTGTTGAAAGAACAAATGAATGAATGAATGAATACAGACAGGCATAGAAAATACACAATAGTGCTTTGAGCAGAACTCCTATTTTTGAAGAGATTACAGTCTGCTTTACTTTCTGTGTATTGGATGATTATGTGGAATAATAAAAAGAGTAACTTTTTAATTAGACCTGGCTCTACAATTTGTCAGCTCTGTCAATTTGAGTAATTTATCCAATCTTCCTGAATCTCAAAACATAAATCAAAAGATGTCCTCCTGGTGGAGTTCTTGTGAGCACTAAAGTAAGCAATGTTAAACGTGTGCCATAATAGGCTCTCAAAGATGCTGGCTCCTCTCCTCGCCAACGCGCAGCTCTGTCTCCACTTAACTCACATCTTTGCTCACCATGTCAGTGAGCTCGAGATGCTCCTCCATCATTTATGTGATTACAAACCTACATAATTTAAAAAATCACATTGAAGAAAAAAAACCTAAGATAATTTAAAATAATTAAGATAATTTAATTAAAAACAATATTCATACATATAATACATTAAAATAATATGTATAGATAAAACTTATAAATGTTTAAAGCATTGTGTGTCAAATATCCCATCCTACTGAACAGGATAAGTAAACTTAAAATTAGATTTCAAGTCTGGGTGCAGTGGCTCACACCTGTAATCTCAGCACTTTGGAAGGCCGAGGCGAATGGCTCATCTGAGGTCAGGAGTTCAAGACCAGCCTAGCCAACCTGGTGAAACCCTGTCTGTACTAAAAATACAAAAATTAGATGGGCATGGTGGCACATGCCTGTAATTCCAGCTACTGGGGAAACTGAGGCAGGATAATCACTTGAACCTGGGAGGCAGAGGTTGCAATGAGTTGAGATCATTCCATTGCACTCCAGCCTGGACAACAGAGTGAGACTCTGTTCCCCCTATCCCCCTCAAAAAATATTTCAATAGGCCAAGCTCAGTTTTATGGTATAGGGTTCAAATTTTAGGCTGCTACTTAATTTTACAGTGCATTACCTTAAATATCATTGCAATTAAAAATGCTCTTACAATTTTATATTTTGAATGGAAATAAAATATATAAATTAGAGTTGTATTTTTATATATGATGACTAATGATATATATTTTAGGCTACATTTTTTCTCTAAATAATGATAGTAACTATCTGCTTTATTTCACTATGTAATGAATTAAGAGACATGCAGACAAAAGATAGAATTTCTTCATTACTGTCATTTCTCTAGAAAGTATATACCCTAAACCAGGGCACAAGACAGTGTACTGATATAGCTTGATTTCCACAAAATTTACAACCCAGTGGCTAGTTTTGCATGCTTTTCTCACCTGCTGGATTGTGGCTAATCATGGCCAAGTGTTTTGATGCTGTTGGTTTGGCTCTTAAATGAAACTGGATCCTGACAACAAAGTTCAAGAATTATTGTCGGCTTCTCTGCATAACTTAGAAGCATCTCCAAAGGCATATGTACTATTGCCCTGGCAGACATATATACACGAGTGCAGTGTAACACCTCTATTCTCCATGCTTGGCAAGTTAATGTGGATGTTCATTTTTATAGCCGCTAACTTATTAGCTGTGGATTACGTTGTCACTTTGTGTGTTTCATTTCCAAGCATAAGAAGTGTGAGTGAGTTCTAAGACATGTGAAATGAAGGATCAGCTCGCAAAAGCTGGTCTTGAAGGCATCAGAGTAGGGATAAAGACTTCATCATGCAGTTCATAGAGCCTGCCAATTCCTTGATTGACAGCTCTCTGTATGGCAAGTCTTGAGGGATTGGGTATTTAAATCTTAATTACAAAAAAGTGTTACAGAATACTAAAAATCATTCAAGGAAACTGGAAGGCTTATAATGTAGCATTCCACTATTAATCTCTTATACAAAATAGATTTGATTGACAAGATCCATACAAATAGTGTAAAGGAATTTAGAAAATCAGTACAAAACTGAAAGAAAAATTTTAAACAATGTGCCACAAACGTGTCCTATTTTATAATTTAAATTGCTCCACAATCGTGTATGTAAAAATAAAATAGATTAAAACAAACTTTGTTATAAGATGTAATTCTAGCTGGCCTAATAACTAAAATCTCATTAACAAGATTTAAACAAATAAAATTACAATACAAACAACTGCTTTGCTTAGAAAAAAATCACAAGAACTTAATATAGAAAAAAAAAGAATTGGATTTCAAAAGATGGAGATAAATCAAATATAAGGAAAAGTAATTATAATAAAAATTGAGGAACATTCAAGAACATATCTTTGCATGTCCATGTCATTCTCCTGCTAATTCATTAACTTAATTCATTAACTCAAATACTAATTAAGAGACCTAAACTGAAAGGCCAAACCTGTTGTTACGTGCAGAGAATAGGGAGATAACAATGTCAGGGTCTTACATAGTCCAGTGGAAAAATACTCATGAAAACAGGTCAAAGCAATAGAATGTCATTGAAGTATGAGTTTAAAGTCTGTATAATTTTTGTTCTTTCATATTCCTGTATCCACTCTCCATCCTTCTCGCCTTTGAGCTTTTCCTTGGGGAAGCTGATTTATATTGACTGTATCAGTGTGTTCTTGAATTAGTCAGAGTTCTCTTGAGAAACAGAACCATTAGGATATGCAGTTGACCCTTGAATGCAGGGGTTAGGGGCACTGACCCTCTGCACAGTCAAAAACCCATGTAGAACTTTTGATTCCCCAAAGCCTTGACTAATAGCCTACTGTTGACTGGAAGACTTAACACAACATAAACAGTCAATTAACACATGCTGTGTGTTATGTGGATTATATACTGTATTTTTATGTTATTAAGAAGATCATAAGGAAGAGAAATCATACTTACTATTCATTAAGTGGAAATGGATCATCACAAAGGTCTTTAATCTTGTTGCCTTCATATTGAGTAGACTGAGGAGGACGAGGAAGAAGAAGAGCTGGTCTTGCTGTCTCAGAGGCTGGAGAGGCAAAAGAAGAGGGAGAAGAGGTAGAAGAAAAGGGAAGAGAGGCAGACACATTCAGCGTAACTTTTATGGAAAAAAAAATGATGTATAAGTGGACCTGCACATTTTAAACCCATGTTTAGGGGCAAACTATGTATATATCTATATATACATATATAGATATGTATACCAACTATATTTGTATATGTATACCAAATATAGTTGGTATACATATCTATATATGTATATGTATATGTGTGTGTGTGTCTACATATATATATATATATAGTTTGCTCCTAAACTATATAGATATATATATTTATATGTATATACACACTCTATCTAGATTTAGAGCGAGGGTGCATGGACCCCAGCTCTTGATTTCTTGATGAGAAAATGGTCAAAGGCTTTTTTTCTTCTTTTTAAAGGTATCATAATCTGTGATAATTTATCTTGTTAGACACAAAAACAGATGTAGGACACTTAAAAAGCATCATTTTTTTTTTTTTTTGGTAATGTGGTAACCATCTGAATGATCCAGATGCTTATGCATATGAACAGTATCATAGTTGGATTTTTTTCCCTTAAACTTTAAAATTGGTAATTAAGACCAAAAGCTAAGGACAAATGTGGTGGCAAGTATTTCCCACTTTAAAGGGGTCATATAAAGAGATTTATTATAAGGGATTGCCTCATGCAATTGTGGAGGCTGGGAAGTCCCATGATCTTTCATTTGCATGCTGGAGGTCCAGGAAAGCCTGCAGTGTGGTTCCCATCCAAACATGAAGGCCTGAGAACTCTGAGACTAAGTTCTAGTGCAAGTTTTGAAGGCCTAAGAACCAGGAGTGCAATGTCCAAGGGCAAGAGAAGATGCATGTCCCAGCTTAAGCAGAGAGCAAATTCTTCCTTCCTCTGCCTTTTTTGTTCTATTGCAGCCATCAAGAGATTGGATGATGCCCAGCTGCACTGGTGAAGGTGACCTTTATTCTGTTTTCTGATTCAAGTACTAATCTCTTCCAGAAACATCCTCATCCTGTTTCTGATAAAACAGCCACAAATAATGTTTTACCAGCTATGTGGACCTCTCTTAATCCAGTCAAGTTGACACATAAAATTAACCATCATGGTTCCTTTGCCTTTTGGCTTCTGGTTAGGTTCAGCCAGTGAAGACCCTGGTAGCAGACAAGAGGAAAAGAGAAGTGTGAGGTGGAGTACTAAGTGTGTCCTTAGCTTTTTCCACAGCCTTTATCTGTTTCTCAGAAATCACAGTGCCTTTCTCGTAATGCCCTTCAATTACCCATTGGAACATGCCGTGTGTTTCCTGCAAGTCCCTGACTGATACATTGTGGGAGCATTAAATCCTATGGGGATTCCAGAAAGACTTCATAGAGGAAGTAGCAATTGAGTTGGGTCTTTATGGAGGAGTAGGAGATCCTGAGGGCACAGGGGAGAAGCTCCAGGGTCTTGAGCAGAGAGCAAGTAGATGAAAGAAAGGAAAAAACTAAGATGATTTTGGATGTGCATTGGAAGGGCTGTTTGGGCTTAATATAAAGAATATAAGCAATAGGATATTTTGGTGAATTTTCAAGCAGAAGGTAACTGATAATAGTAAAAAGTGGTGTTTCTCAGAGATAACTATTACATTTATCCTTCCAATGAGAATATTTTTGAGGAGATTTTCAGGATTAACTTAAAATGTTTTTATTGTAATGTGTATCCTGTATGTGTCAGTTTTAACTATTTATATATAAATTCATTTTGCTTATAATTTTTACACAACTAAGGAACCAAAATTAACTTACATAAAAGATAAAAACAAAACCATATAAACTCTAAAATCCAAATTAACATTAACTTAATGTAAAGGATGATGTTTTCCTGAAATAAATGTGTAAAAAATGATTAATTTCATTATTTGTAAAGGAGTTCAACATGCCTGTAATACCTTGTGTTTTAGGATGACTCCCTTCTTCCACGTCTTTTCATTGCTGTAACTTTTGAGTGTCTTCCGTCTGTACAGTGTGCTGTGATGTCATCTGGCCTTCATTTAATTGTCTCCCTTAAAAGTTAGCTGCTTAAACAACCACTGTATTATGCTTATGGATTCTGTGAGTCAGGTATTCAGACTGAGTGCAGTGAGAATGGCTTGTCTTTGCTCCATGATACCTGGGTCTCAGTTGGGAAGACAGGTGCTTTGATCCTGACTGTCACCAGGGACCTCAGCTGCCATTGTTGCAGAAGCCTCTCCATCTGCCTTTCCATGCAGCCTCAGCTTCTTCAGCATTGTACCCTCAGGGTAGCCAGACTTGGCTCCCAAGTGTCCCAGCCCACAAAGTAAAACTTGCCTCATGTCTTCCATCCTAGCTTCAGAAGTCACATGATGTCACTTCCACTGTATTCTACTGGTTAGTGAGCCACAATTCTACCCAGATTTAGACCAAGGTGGCATGGAGCCCACCTCTTGGTTTCTTGATGAGAAAACGGTCAAATACTTTTTTGCTACTTTTTAAAGCTATCATAGTCTGTGATAATTTCTTTTGTTTGACACAAATACAAATGTAGGACACTTAAAAAGCATCCTTTTACCCCGCTTTTTTGGAAATGTGGTGACCATCTGAATGATCCAGATGCTTATACTTATGAACAGTATCATATTTGGGATTTTTTCCTTAAACTTTAAAATTGCTAATTGAGACCAAAAGCTGAGGACAAATGTGGTGGTAAGTCTTTCTCATCCCATGGAAGAGAGAGTGCAATGAGGTTTGCATGGAGAAATATATAGTGCTTGCTACTCTGCAAACTATACTGCCTGGTCACATGCCAAAGTGGCACTCTGCCATCTGGACATCTATCTCCTTCACCAGCCAGTTGCAAACCACTCATTCTGGCCAAGGACCAATATTGAACAGCACTTGCGAATCACTTCATATCCTCTCAGTCTACCTCTGCAGCCACTGTTGTGGTGACCAGTTCCACACAGACATAGCAGCTTCCCACAGGTATCACTGGACAGCAGCTGTCCTCGAGACAGCATTCCTTCCATGTGCCTTTTGCTTTCTGCCCCATGCTTCTCAAGTGCCATGGCTTTGGGTTCCTGCGAGGACCACCTTGGCACTCATGCATGTACAGCTTGGAGATGTGGGGAAATGAACACCCACAAAGCCATCTCTGACGCAGGAGGTGGGAACTGACGAATCAATGCTTTCCCTTTTCATTACTTGGCAGCATTCTAAGATACATTTCAGAAGAATCTCCAGAAAGTCCTGTGGATTGAACACCAGTCACACTTAATGGCAGCCAGTTTGTAAACACATCCTTTGATTGATTTTCCCTTTTCCTTGCTTCACTCTCCTGGGTCCTAACCCCTGCACTCTGGACTTGTTTCCCAAATAAACTATCCACATGCAAGCCTTTACTTCAGGCTCTTTTTTCTGAGATCCAGACTATGCAAAAGTCCATGGAGCTGCTGGCGGGAATTCATATTATTGGTGCCCAAGGAACATTGCTCCAACTCAAGACCAGCAGTGGGGGGAAAGAGAGAGTGTCAGGAAAGCTAGGCTGGGGCTCCTGTGACCTTAAGGCCCCAGTCTCTCTCTTCACCTCTATTGCATATCTGTCCATTTCTGGCTGATGCGTTCATTAGTGGCATGGAAACTAGACAAGGTATCTGCTCCATAAGGCATAAATGTGTTCTATAAACCAGAACTTCAATATGATTTAAAATACTTGATGTGTGTGGTAATTCTCTTCCAAAGTGGACTCTAATGGTTCTTTCCTCCTCAAAGTCATGCCCTACAGTTCCCTTCCACAGTGGACAAGGCTCACCTGTATAAACAGTAAGATATTACAGAAACAATATTGAGTGTTCTATTCAAGACTAGATTATGAAGGATGTTGTAGCCTCCACCTTGCTCTCTCGAATCACTTGCTCTGGGAAAACCAGTTGCTAAGTCATGAGAACATTCAAGAAGCCCTTTAGAGATGTCCATGTGGTAAAAAAACCCAGACTCATGCATTGCATTCTGTTTTTGTCATAATATAATGGTATAATATAAAAATAATGTAATAAATGTTGTACCAGTCCCCAGAAAACCTTGGGGCTCATTCATGATGTGCCTATGACTAATATCATTTTTAAATGTTTATAAGATATTGAGAAATCTCCTGCCCACAGCCAGCAACAACCTACCAGCTGTGTTAGTTTTCTATTGCTACTATAATGAATTACCACAAACTCAGTGGCTCAAAATGACACAAATTTATTATCTTACAGTTTTGGAGATCAGAAGTCTAAAATCAGTCTCACCAGGCTAGTCAAGGGGCTTCTGGAGACTCCAAGGGGAGAATGTGTTTTCTTGCCTATTTCAGTTTCTTGAGGCCACTTTCATTCCATGGCTCATGCGTCTTCCCTTGCATTGAACCAATCTCTTGCTTCTGTCTTCACATCTTCTACTACTCACCCTACTCCTCCTGCTTCCCTCTTAAAAGAATCCCCGTGATTGCATTGGGCCCACATGGTTAGTCCAGGATAATCTTCCACCTCAAGATCCTAATAGAGCCCCACCTGCAAAATCCCTTTTAACATATTAACAAATTCTGGGGATTAGGACAGGGACATCTTTGGTGGGGCTGTTATTTAGCCTACCACACCAACTATGGCAGTGAACTACCTTGGAGGCAGACCCTCTGTCACCACCTAAGCCTTTGGATGCTTTGCAGCCTCTGCTGACAACTGGACTGCAAAAATGCCCAGCTAAGCCATTCCTAAAGTCCTGATCCACAAAAACTTTGTGAGATGATACCAAGTTTATATTATTTTTGTTTTTTGTTATATTAGCTTGTTTTATTATTTTATTTTTTATGATTGTTGTAAGCCATTAAATTGTGAGATCACTTGTTACTCAGTAATAGGTAATGCAAAATGAAAAGGTTTATTAGTATGTAAAAGTCCATTTACGTTTTCACAGGAAATTTTAATACTAGATTTATTACAGAGGAAATTACTTTTAGATTCTTCAGATTCTCAGATTCTATTTTATAGTTGTAGCTGTTGGAAGTATTTGATTAGTTGTAAATAAATGAATTGACAGTTTTACCTACTTAAAAGAATAAAATTTTTACTGATGCCAAATTGGAAAAAATATAGAGAGATTTAAAAATCTTATTCTGGGCCTGCATAGTGGTTTACACCTATAATCCTAGTGCTTTGGGACACCAAAGGGGAAGGCTCCCTTAAGGCCAGGAGTTCAAGACCAGCCTAGGAAACATAACAAGACCCCATCCCCACAACATTTTTTAAAAGTTAGCTAGGCATGATGGTATATACCTGTAGCCTCAGCTAGTCACAAGGTTGAGGTGGGAGAATCATTTTTGCTGGAGAGCTCAAGGCTGCAGTGAGCTATGAGTACATCGTTGCTCTCCAGCCCGGGCAACTGAATGAGACTGTCTTAGAAAAAAAACCAAAAATCTTATTCTGTGCTGAGGGAGGGCAATGAAGGAGAACAGGAGTGACTACTAATGAGTATGAGTTTTCTTTTGGGGATAGTGAAAATGTCCTAAAATTAGATTGTGGTTTACATAACTCTGTGATATCAAACTCATATTAAAAACCACTGAATTGCACAACTTAAATGGAAAGATTACATGACATATGAATTATATCTCAATAAAGCTGTTAAAAAATCTTATTTAGGCATAACTAATCTGAAGTTAGAAGTCAGGATAATGGTTTCCCTGTGGAGGGGAAAAGTGACTAAGGAAGCACCAGGTGGGCTCTGATGAGAGTTTTATTTTATTTTATTTTTGAGACAGGCTCTCTCTCTGTCACCCAGGATGGAGGCTGGAGTGCAGTGGTGCAATCTCAGCTCACTGCAACCTCCGCCTCCTGGGTTCAAGAGATTCTCGTGCCTCAGCCTCCCAAGTAGCTGGGACTATAGGTACACACCTCCACGCCCGGCTAGAGAGTTTTAGAAAAAATTTGACTGCTGGCAACATGGATGTATTCGTTCTGTGAAAATTATTAGGTACTTAAAATTTGCGTGCTCTTCTGTATGATTATTATACTTCAATAAGTTTTACCTTTAAAAAATATACAAAAAAGCTGAAATGGCATTATGCAAATCCTAATTCTCAGTGATGTGTATAGGAGTAAGTAATAATTATTGCTCTATCAAACAATGAAGGATATGCATAGAAATGAGAATTGTGACAGGAACGATGACTTTCAGATAGAGTAGGTTTACTCACCATTCCCATATGCACATTATTCTTTCATAACAAAGTAATTTATTTTTAAAACCTGAATATATTAAGGTAGTATTTGTAGAAATTTATCATTCTAATAGTTATTATTAGAAAAGTCATGTTTAGAAAGTACATAGAGGCACTTCATTTCAAAAATCTGGCATAAAGATTGTGTTCAAAGAAGCAAGCTCACTATATTTCTTACTGAATATTTTGAAAAGATTTCATTTGGAAGTTTCATGAAAATTCAATATTTAATATCCTCCCTCATGCATTGTATTGTGTTTTTATCATAATATAATGGCATAATATAAAAATAATGTAATACATTTTGTACCAGTCTCCAGAAAACCTTGGAGTTTACTCATTCATGATGTATCTATGACAAATATCATTTTTGCATGTTTATGAGATATTGAGAAATCTCTAGGACACGGTTTTTAAAATGTAGATGTCAAGAACTGTGAAATGCAGTAAGCTTAAATCTTACTGCAAGCTAGTAGATCTGCCTGCCACAGTCATAGACGCTGGCAGAAGCCAGGAGATTCCTGTATCAGAGACAACAGTCTATTATTCAAAACCATGGAAGTAGACAGAGTTCCGTCAATTTTGCACTAAGTTCATGAAAGTCCAGTTCCCACACAGCAACATGAAAAGTATCAGGTGATATCTCCACATACAATGGACTGTGTTATAGGAGAGAAACCCCAAGCTTTGGGAAACGGAATCTTTTATAATGGGCATTACAGTCTTTTTTTAATGGCCTTTGTCACAAAGGGAGACATTATCTTCATTTTTATTTGACAGTAAACAAACCTTCCCTTTGCTCTGGAGGTAAGAACTGTCTGTATTCCCAAGATTGTTTGCTATGCAAACATCCCTGGAAAGATAGTCTTTATCAAAAACAGTCTGCCTATGCTGAAAGGCATATAGAAACATGAGATTAATAGAGAATTGTCTCCCAACAGTTGATGGGGACCTCTAAAGGTCCCTGAGACCTTTACATGGGGACTCTATTAGGGCCAAAACTTTTTTAATTATGCTAAAATATTATTTTCAGTTTTCACTTTCATTCTCTCACGAATTTACAGTGGAGATTTTTAGAGGCTTACATGAAATGAGATGATGGCTATGTTTTTAAAATTTCTGTTTTAATTCTAATACAGTAGATTTTAATAGACATAGCCCACGTAAACAAAAGCTTTTTGAGGTCTTCAATAGTTTTTAGAATGGCGAAGGAATCCTGAGACCAAAAAGTTTGAGAACTGCTGCCCCAAGACAATCATCAGAGAGAAAAGACCTTGGAGTGCTGTTTGTATGAGACTCTCTGAGTGGGAAGGGGACTCCGAGACAATTGCTTCCAGAGATCGTGGGTACTCTAAAGGGAAGAAGAAGGGGAGGTCAATTTTTTTTTCCTGAGCACATGCTTGCTTATATAGTTGACTGCTGAACTCCTGCTATGCTAATTTGAACAGAAAGTGCAGAAATTCGAAGAGACACAACAGGGTGGTGTGAAGAGCCAGCAATCCCATTGTGGCCACTCCTGCCCATTGGTGTGGGAAGGGTGCATGATTTTCCTTTGAGTCACTCAAATGCTTTATGCAATAATCAAGCTTCAGTTATCTTGCCAGTATCCCCTTCCCACAGGGCTGTTCTCTGGGTGAAGCTGCAAGAGACTGTGGTGTAGGTCACTGGGGAGAGGAGATGAAAGCCATGGACATTCCAGTAAGTGCTAGTATATGTTTAACTGGTTTTTCAAGAGGAAATAAAGAAAGTATACCAGTTATAATTTTTGCTAATTTCTGTAGTGTAAATTTTCTCACCATGGTCAATTTCAAGCTACCAATGGATTAACAACCAGCTCACAAAATTCCTGAAAATTTAACAATAGGTTGATATGAGTCAGCTTTAGTGTATAACTGGATACAGAGATTAGAATAAGCGGAACCAGGACGGGTCTCCTATACCTAAAACAATGCAGTGAGTGGGTTCTCCCACAAGAACACAGTGTGCCGAAAAGTGAAATTTGCACTATGTTCCCCTAAAGAGCTAGCATCTGGACTTCTACCACATCAAGAAAGTGTAGCCCAGAGAGAACCATGTGACAGCACTTATTAAGCAGGACTCAATCATCCTTTATATAACTCCTATTCCTCCACTCATCCAGTCACCTAGGCAGTGGGGACACCAAACAAAAGTGAGGACCACACCTTTTCTGTCCTTCAGGTTTCAGGCCATGGGTCAAGTAGCAGGAACTCTGGGCAGAGGAGGGAACTCTATGAGAATGATGTTTTAACTGGATTAAAATCAATTAGATTGGAAGTAACCTAAAAGTAACAGGGAAGGAAGGTTTATCCTAGCACAACTGAATGCAGCAAATTGGAGGAGAAAAAAAAACTGTTTTAGGTTTGAATCCCTCCAGTTCAAACTGTTTGATAAACTAATTATGTGCTTATTTTATTGATTTGAAGTTCATTATTGAAATAAACACCAACCAAAAAAATCTCCTAGATAACAGAGAGAAAGACACTTTAACTAGACTGAAATGGGCCAGGAGTGGTTCCTCACGCCTGTGATCCCAGCACTTTGGGAGGCCGAGGCAGGCAGATCACCTGAGGTCAGGAGTTGGAGACCAGCCTGACCAACATGGTGAAACCCCATCTCTACTAAAAATACAAAATTAATCAGGCGTGGTGGCACATGCCTGTAATCCCAGCTACTCGGGAGGCTGAGGCAGGAGAATAGCTTGAACCAGGGAGGCAGAGGTTGCAGTGAGCCGAGATCATGCCACTGCACTCCAGTGTGAGCGACAGAGTGAGACTTCATCTCAAAAAAAATCATATTATTTTGAATATTATCAAATATTACATTTTAAAAGATAATCAAATAGTGCTATGGAGAAAATAAGTAGAAAGGCAGAAAACTAAATATGGCATTATGATATTATTTACATAAAGCTCTAAAACAAGCAAAACAATGTTATCATCACTAAACTTAGTACATTTCACATGATAAAACTTATTCATCAGCTTTAACTTAGTTGATTGTCCAGATAAGACTATTCCAACTTCAACATCAATGTAAATTATGCCTTCTAAATTGCAGACAAGCAGCTAGAATCTTAGTCTTCATTTTTACCAAGTATCATATTAGGATTCCATTCTTATTTGCTGTTTTCCTATGGTAGTTTTGGAAAGCTTAAGTTCCAGAAATAGGTATAAAGATTAACTCTTCACTTTCATTTCTTCCCAGGATGTTAATTATACATGTTTGTTATATGATATATCATAATTTTTGTTACAAAAGCAATACATTTTTATTACAGTAAATTTGGAAAAGACTATCCCAACCATCTTAACTATGTTCATGGGATTCTTTCTCTCTTGTTTCTATGAGTGTATTTATATATGTACCTGTGTGTGTATATACATATATATTTTAACAAAGGTTGGGGATGATCTGCAGACACTGGTTACAGGGTCTACTGTTTACTTAACCTGAATACTTTCCATCTACCCGTTTACAAAGATTCTTTGAAAGCATAGGTTTCTTTTTTTGTTCTGTTTTTGTTGTTGTTTGTTTGTTTTTTAAAGACATGGTCTCACTATTTTGCCCAGGCTGGTCTGGAACTCTTGAGCTCAAGAGATCCTCCCATCTGGGCCTCCCAAAGTGCTAGGCTTACAGGTGTGAGCCACTGTGCCTGGCTGAAAGCATAGTTTTTAATTACTGCCAAGCACTTAGTTGTATATAATATTTAAAAATTCTCTTCAATAGTGATTTTAGTTAAGATTTTGTTATTTTGTTTTTAAATGTGTGATCACTTTGACAATCACATGGCAAGACCTAAGCTAGTAGTCAGGACTACAACTCTGAATCCAGTGTTTATTTAACTGTTATAAATTCTTGAGGCTGCTGACAATGCTTGTTTGTCCTGGTTGGTCTCTAAAGATGGTCTGTTAACAAACCACACTTACGTGCTAGCCTTGGGCCATCTTCTCCCACAGTGAATCTCGGCTTGTCCTGTGTAGTCAATAGAATTCAGTGCAAGTGAGGCTGCATGACTCTGAGCTAAGTTATAAGAAGCCTTGCAGCTTCTGTCTTTGTCTCTGTGCTCCAGAAAAACTTGGAAGACATCTGACTACCCGAGGCTACCTTGCTATAAGAAAGCCCAAGTTGGCCATGTGTATAGGCCATATGCATGGAGAGAGATAGACAGAGAGGGAGAGAGAGAGAGAGAGATTGAGAGAGGGTCTAGACAGCTCCAGATGTTTCTAGCCATCCCAGCTGTGGGCACACAAAACAACTTGGATGTCCAGACCCGTCAAGCCTTCATATGCCTCTAGCTCCAACCACTATATCTTTGTCCCTACATGAGCAATGCCAAGTGGGAACTGTCCAGCTGAATCCAATCAATTCACTGAAAGAGCAGAATGAATTGTAGTTTAAAGGCATTAAGTTCTGAGATGGTTATACAGAAACAGAAAATCAAAACACTGCTCCACTTACTATGTCTTCAGAATCTAGCATGAGGCTGGTGTATTTGGTATATTGTAAACACTTGAAAAACATTTGTTGCATGAGTAAATAAGCTTACCAGATGACTTGCACACACAAATAATATGTGTATAATCATGAAATTTCCTCATAAGTAAAATGCTAAGAAAATAGCTCACTTTCTATTTTGTTACTACTTGTTTTCTCAGTTTCATTTTCCACTGGACTGACTGGGTCAATAAACATTGAGCTGGTATTTGTAGAAACACAGTAAAGCCAAACGCCATAAATGGCTGAAATTTTTCCTTTCTTCAGAGAGTCCCGCTTCTTTGATGAGATAGGCAATGGGTAATGGGAAGGCCCAGCACAGAGCGAAGTCTCAGCCATAAGTACCATTTTTTGTTATTCAGACTCTTTGTTGCAGGAGCCTCAGCGTTCGCACAACCACACTGCACAACTTCCAGGGAGATTTCTGCCCATCTGAAGCATCACCTGAAATAAGGAGCATTGTATGCCACTCAATATCAAAGTCTCTTTAGATGTGAGCGCAGGCCCTGAGATGGGCTCCGTCATGTTGGAGAGGGCATGCCTTCCCCTCTGAACTTGTGCCGTCTTGCCTCAACCATTGAGAAATGTGGCAAGCACAAGCAAACCTTAGAACTCCCACAAACAATTCCCATGAACACATGGGAAATTCATTCCGAGAGAAAATTTCAGTGGAAATCACAAGCACCAACTTGAGACTTCTATAAAAACGACATGAAACACACTGGAAAAGGTGGGCCTATGTAGGTTGCTGCCAAATTTCTAATTCACAAAGTGGTGCGCTCTTCGCAGGGTTGTTATGGAGGCCTGGCCACTTGCTGTGTACAATGGGAGATGCCTGGAGTGCCTCCTTCTCACTTTAACTTTTTTCTAACTAATCTATTTCTGATTTTAGCTTTCAACATTTCTGTGCTCAGATTATTCACTTTAAACGGGCAACCCATGGACTCTCTTCTCTGTTCTCCCAGAAACTGTGGGAGCTGAGTGGCTTTCCATGGTATGCACTACTTGGTCTCACCCTGGAGCAGAAAAGATTTTGCCTTGTACAACTTCAAAAGGCCCTTTGATAAGTTGATTTTGGCTTCTTAACTTAAATATAGAGCAATCCAGCTTATTATCACTTCCAGTTTGTTTTTAAAATAAATTCTTTCTTTATCACACCCACAAATCCATCCGAAGAATGTTTAATTTCTCCTCAAATAATTAAGAAAAGCTACCCAAGGTATTAGCTGCAGAGTGAGGCTTGTAGTATGATGCAATGTCTTACAGTGTCTCCTCTGCTCCAGAGTCTTGTCCCTTAGTCTTCAAATTCAGAATATTCAGCTATCAGGCCATCAAGGGGGCTTACTGCATGCATGAGCCAGATCATGACAGGCTAATTCTGAGTGGTCAAATCCAGCAGGCTCCTTGGTGAAGCAGTAGGCCAACCTACATCATTTGCAATGAATGAAGAACTAGGTCAAACCACAGAGTAACTGCTGCGAATAGGGATACTCTGTCATCCACAGAATATTTGTTAAGTCCCATATTAGAGTTCCTTCAAGTGTAGTTTGAGAAGTGCTGATTTAGACAAAATGAATTGAAACAACATCGTTAGTTTGTCTCAGCTTTAAGAATTCAGCTGAGTGTCAGCTGCTCCAGGTCAGCTGCTCCAGGGAGCCTTGTCTGATCCCAGAGCAGTTTATCTCTATTACAACACTATTGCGCAATGCAGTGCTGCAGTTACATGTCTCTGTTCCCCACTGCATTGCCTTCTCCTGTTCTCCTTGAATACACTAATCACAAGTTTGGCTTTGAAGAGTTCATGGATGGATGAATGAATGAATGAGTGAATGAGTACAGTGTCAGATGTGTAATATTGGAAGAGCATTGGTCACAATGGTAGCTGTAGAACTCCAGAACTTCTCCTGAGTAATAATGATAGTATTATTATCCTTTTTGCAAGGTTTTGAGGAGTAAAACAATGAGATAAGTGGTATTATTTTATTAGCAAATGTATAATTGAGTGTCTACTTGGAGCCAAATACTGTAAAAACATTCCAAATTGCTTTAAGAACGATATTGTTTCTCTTTATTTTATAATAGAATTGGTTGGTCAATTTCTCTAACTGTACATACACCACTAGGCAGGGTGGCTTTCCATTGTTCTCTAACATCCTGTTTTTAGATTTTCCAGCTAGGAATTCATGTTTCCTCCTAACTTACTTTTATTACTACTTTGTAATACTATAGCAGTATGAACGGTCCTGTAGGGAGCCTGAACTGTGAGTATTTTGATAACCTTTCTTTATGGTCATGCTTGGTTTAATTTGGACATGGTTCAGGAAAAAGAAAAGAGAAAACAGAAAAGCAACGCTGCAGATTTGTTTTCTTTAATAATTCAACATAATCCTTTAAGGATGCAATGCCATTTTATTTTAATTTTTAATTTTAGTTTTTATTATGCTTGATGTGTTTAATTAGAGTGATTTGGATACAGAAAACAAGTTTGATAGAAATTTGAATTTAAGTTTGTTTGGCAATTGGATACCAAAGAGAAATGTAAGAAATATTTTCAAAATTTGAGAACATTTTGGCTCTTAAAAAGTATGTATTATGTAAGCTAATGTTTACATGGCTTTGAAATGGTACAGGCACTAATATATGACTGAAAGGAAAACTTAGAGAAAAAGACATCTTCACTTAGGAACAGCTGAATTTGGGAACTAACAAGAGCAGAGCAAATAATTCAGTAAGTTGTTGCATGGAATAAATTTACTATGGTAAAAACACCATTTACTTTGAGAACATTCCTATATTTTTCAAAATAACTCATAAGATCATTTTGTATAATGGATGAGTTTCTTTTAGTGGTCATGGTTTCATAATTTGTAAAACCTAAAAAATGTCTAACCTTCTAGTTAAGAGTTTTTATTTTTGTACTTCTTTTAGAAGTACAAAATTCTATGCTATGACATATTAATTTGCTAAGGGTTGAGTGTTTTAAATTCCAAGAGATATGGCTTCCAAAGGCACTCAGATAAGCAGGCAGAAAGGACAGAGTTGTTGAATCCCAACAGTTATTTAAGTCAAATGGAGCATATGCAATCACAGCTTCAATTGTTGTTCTGAACCGGTGAAAAGGTTGAGTTTCAAAACTATGAGGTTTGGGTATCAGACTCATTTTCATAGAAACCCTGATATAAATGACACATAAATCCCCAATCCACTGTATCAGGCCAATTTAATGGGTGTGGTTGCCGGAAGGGTAACCCCAAATCTGAAGTTGGGGACTTGTCTCATTGGTGATGACTGTACTTGAAGGGTTGCTTGTGGTACTGTGTGAGTGGTCTCTGTGGTCCTCATGTCCTGAGGCTGAAGCCCTGTAAAGAGAGCTGCATAGCTTCATATAGAGGACTGTGAAGGTTCATTACTGGAAAAGGTGTCAAAGTCAGTAGCTGCTTTAGACAGCAGAAAGCTGCAGAGGGAGAGTTTTGGGTTCTGTTGCTAGGGTGTTGTAGTCCAGAGACTTGGATCAACCCTGGGGAAGACTCGCATGGTATTAGAAGACATGCTGGTGGGCAGATTCTGCCATGGCAAAGACAGGGCAGGTGTGACTGGGCTGCATGTCTTTCATAAGTCCTGCCTGTTAAGTCACGCTGTTCTAGTTACTTGGCTGAGTAACAAATGACCCCAAATCTAGGGGTGCAAAACAGCCTTTCATCATGTCCATGGAATCTCTGGACAGGGCACAGGGAGGAGAGATTTTTTCTGTGAGGCCAGGTATCATATCCAGAAGACTCAAAGGCGGGGGCTAGAAGCATCTGAATGCTGGCTCACCCACGTGTCTGGAGGGTGCTTCTGGCTGTTGCTGAGAGTATTTCTAGGACTGTTGCTGTGGACTGAATGATTGTGTCTCCCACAAACTTATATGTTCAAATCTAATCTACAGTGGGGTGGCATTTGGAGGTGGAGCCTCTGGCATGTCATTAGGTCAGGAGCTAGGAACACTCATTAATGGGGTTAGTGCCCTTATAAGAAGAGGTCAGAGAGCTAGCTCATCCTCTTTCTACTATGTGAGGACACAGCAAAACGTAGCTGTCTGTAAACCAATAAGACAGCCCTCACTAGAACCTGACCCTGCTAGCATCCTGATCTTGGAATTTCAGCCTCCAGAACTGTAGGAATAAATGTTTGTTGTTCGAGACACCCAGTTTATGGTATTTTGTTACAGCCGTCCGAGCTGACTAAGCAGCTGCCAAGTGGAATAGCTACACGTAGCTCCTCCATTTGGCCTGGACTTCCTCTCAACATGGTGCCTGGTTTTCAAAGATAAGCATCTCAAACAGGGATGGCTTCATGGGTTTGTGTCCTGTGTAGTTACACAAGGCTCACACACAGAAGAGGGCTCTGTGCTTGTCACTGTTTTGAAAGTCTTAATTTTGAATAAGAGGCTGCTCATTTTCATTTTCTCCTGGGTTTCACAAATTTTGTCACTGGTCCATATAAGACAGAGAGAGAGAGAGAGCATGCAAGACAGAAAGAGAGTGCGGCGGGAGGGGTGGGGGTTAAGAGGAAGTAGCCAGAAGCTATATGCCTTCTTTTATCTCATCTAGGAAGTCAGGCAGCATCACATCTACTACACTGTATTTGTTAGAAGCAAGTCATTGAGGTGTCCCATATTCAAAGGGAAGATAATAAATTCCACTGCTTGATGGAAGGATGTCAAGGTTCTGGGAGAGTATGTGGGAACATAAATATTGCTATGGCCATTTTTGGAAAATACAATCTGCCACACATGCTTTGCATATATTTCTGCAGGTGCCACCTACTGGGTTAGTTTTTATTTTGTTTCTTGTGTAATAGAGTGTTAAAATTAAAGTTAGAGACTGAGACACCAAGATAGAATTGATGTGATATTCCAAAGCCAGATCACAGCATGTGAAATTTACATTCCACGACTTGAGTCCCCTCAACCATTTTCAGAATGGAAAGAGTTGACGTGGAGGAGAATTTTGAAATGATTTCTTTGGAAAGATCAGTTGCTCCATTCTGGTTTACCCCATGTTTAGTAAGGGAGACCTCCAAGAGTCCATTTGGAAAGTTTTGAATTATATTCCTTCAAGCTAGGAGCAATTCATGCTGTAGAAAGTCAAAGAGGATAATGGCAAGAGGATAAGGCATTGTCTTCATTTTTTACTAAAAATCTTGTATGTTATTAAAATTTTGTATTTATTTTTTCATTTAAATTAGCAGCTTTATTTTATTAAAATTAGTGGTTTTGTTGTATTTATTTATTTATTTATTTATTTTTGAGACGGAGGTTCACTCTGTTGCTCAGCCTGGAATGCAGTGGCACAATTTTGGCTCCCTGCAACTTCCTTCTCCTGGGTTTAAGTGATTGATTCTCCTGCCTCAACCTCTGTAGTAGCTGGCATTATAGGCGAGCATCACCATGCCCAGCTATTTTTTTTTTTTTTTTTGTATTTTTAGTAGAGACGAGGTTGTCACCATGTTGGCCAGGCTGGTCTCAACTCATGACCTCAAGTAAACTGCCCGTCTTGACCTCCCAAAGTGCTGGGATTACAGGTATAAGCCACTGTGCCCAGACTAAAATTCGTGTTTTTAAAAGGTGATTTAATCAGTAAGATATTTATTATTGCTGTATAAAACAGACCTAGATAGGGGCCTCTATGGTTAGGGAAATTTGTAATTTGTAGTCTCAGCAGATACATCAAAAGGGTGACAGGAGATTTGATTACATCCACAAAAAATATGCATCTTTGCAAGAAGCCCAGACTACACACTCCTTGAGGCCCCTTGGCCATTGCCAAGCCTCCTCAGAGGTGTTGGGAAGGAATCTGTTCTAATCATCCCAGGACAATCCTGAATCCTCTCCAGAAAAGGGGAAGGGGAGCCAGGGAGCTGCTTTACCTGTGCACAAGGAGTTGACCTTCACAAATATTGAATCCAGGCAGAATGGAGAGCTTATACTTTCAGATTTCAAAGGGCAAAGGAATATTTTCTGTGGACTAGCTATGTGTGGGGTGATTGGGCAAGAGAGTCAGTGTGGATCTTTTTATGAATTTGTACAAGGGCCCTAGATGATAGAATGACCAGAAGCCAGAATTTGAAGCTAATATCAGATATAGGCTAAAGAAGGACTCATGAGTAACCCTTGACTAACCATTCTGGTTTGCCTGGATCTCAGAAGTTTCATAAGATGTGGAAACTTTAGGCTAAAATGGGAATATTTCTGCTGGGATGGTTGGTTACCTTACTTACCTTAGACCACCCATAATAGGATGTATTAACGCTGGACAGGATTGCAGAGTGGGGGCCAATCAGGGACCTTATAGGACACCCGTGAAAGTGTCCATGAAAGAAAGACTCATCTGCAAACATTTGCCAGACCTGAACAGCCCAAAGCTGGTACAAGAAGGACATTTCCTGCTCCCTTACCATGTCTCTCTTCTAGCTCTGGCCTTAACCCAGGAACTGGCTAGCAAGCTGCGGGGAGGGCACAGAAGAGGGGAGGGAAAGCACTAGGTGGGGAACAAAGAATAAGCCATCCACAGTGGAGCAGTCCAGGAACAAGAACAGGAGAAAGTTCAGTGCTAAATCAGTTTCGGTTTCTGGTTATGTAAGATGTTCTGATTACTGAATTCCACTCACTGTTACTAAAAGGATTGTAGGATGTTCTTGTCCTCACATATACACCCAAGAGTATCTAGAAAAGTCCTGGGATGCACTTGAGTGTTCAACTAGGGACCAGGGAAGGTTAACTCCACTGAACGCGTGAAGGGGAGTGCTCTGATTTCATGATGGGTTGTGCTTGTTCAATGTGCTTCTTATACTTGAAATTTCAAAAATCCTGCTCCAACAAGAAGTGTCAAATGGCATGTTAAGGAAATAACTTGTCGATTCCTCTACTTTGTAAGGATTATGCACTTTCCACGGACTGTTTAAAATTCCTCAAATGATGAATTTAAGTTAAATTCACTCAGTCTCTAATGGCTATCAAACATCAAATATTTTCCTTTTCCCTAGGCTGGAGGCTTAAGGACTCCAGGAACTAAACATCAGATTTTCCACAGAGAATTGTGGGTTGATTTATTCTTTGGGATGATTGTCAGATATTATTTATCTTCCTCTACCTCCACTGTACCCCTCAATCAGATGAACCTACCTGCTATGGCTACCTGTGCTCAGCTCAGCTCAGCGCATCTGCTTCCACTGGGGTCCTGGCCCTCACGAAGTGCCCCTTTCACAGACACTGGCTTGTCAGTGCTGCTACTTATTTCTACCCAGCCCTGTGCCATCCATACCTGGCACCCAGTCTCAAGATATGATGCTGATTCTCTGGTCTCTTTGGACCAGAAGCATTAGATGCTTCTGACTCAGTTGCCCAGGATTTCTGTGTTAGAAAGAAACTTGATTTTTCTGGATCAGGCTTCTAGTCTTAACTCTGTTAAAACTCTTGGTATAATCTTAGACAGTTGTTTTAACCTCTGCAAGCCTCAACTGGGATAACAATTGTGTTGCCTAGGGATACAGTGAAGAAATCAATTAGTAGATATGAAAACACCTTGTAAAAGTTAGGCAGTAAATGTATGCATGGTAGTACATACATATGCATTAGTATAATCTGGTTACCATGCTGGAGTTGGGATTTCTGATATTATTACCCTTAACTTTATCCTTCCCTGTCATTGTGACATCTCTTGGCTTTTTGCTTAGATCCTTGATCTTCAGGACCTGACGTGCTGAATGTCAATATCCATCTGCTCACTGAGATGATCTTACCAGGCTTGATGTCTTCCGGTTGCATCACGCAAAGCTCATTTTCTTTCTCTCCTTCAATTCCAGGTGAACCACCTGAGCCTTCTATCTTTATTTTTCTTTCTGACCTGATCTCCTACGGAGACCTGTGCAATTCCAGTTCAACCAACACTCTGCTCTTTTCTTCCTTCACAACTATCATGCAGAGGAAACCCAAGATGTTCCAACATGCTCTGGAAGCCAGGTGAGGAGAGTGTTTTAAGAGGGAGAGAGTGAAAAATTCTGTCAAATGTCAAACTCTTTTCAAGGAAGATGAAACCTGAGAATTGACCATTGGATTTACCAATGTGGAAGTCACTGGCGAGCTTGAAAAGGGCAAAGCTGGGGAAAAAATGAAATAAATTTCAATAAAATAGGTTCGACGGAGAGCAGGAAGAGCTAGATTAAGAGGCAATTATTTTTTTGAGATGAAGTCTCACTCTGTTGCCCAGGTTGGAGTGCAGTGGTGCGATCTCAGATCGCTGCAACCTCCACCTCCTAGGTTCAAGTGATTCTCCTGCCTCAGCCTCCGAATTAGCTGGGACGGCAGGCACATCTCACCATGCTAGGCTAATTTTTTTGTATATTTTAGTAGAAATGGGGTTTCACTATGTTGGCCAGGCTGGTCTTGAACTCCTGACCTCGTGATCCACCCTCCTCGGCCTCCCAAAGTGTTGGGATTACAGGCGTGAGCCACTTTGCCCAGCCTGTTGTTTTTGTTTTATTTGGTTTCATTACTTTTTTTTTCTTAAGGTAAGGAAAAGAATGGGCAATAGCTGGAAAGACAATAGGATGATGAAAGGTTTTACCAGGCAATACAGACAAAAAAGAGAGGCTACATTGATGAGACAGGAGAGAGGACAATTGCTGGAACAATGACTTGAGTAGGTTAGAGCACATGAGATCTAGTGCCATACTGGAGGGGCTGGCCTTCAGAAATGCGGATGGCTCAACTATATTGCAAGAAGAGAGGTGGAACATGTGTACACACATGCATAAAGGGAGGATATGGAGGATTTCTTCTGATTGCTTCAGTTTTTTTAGTTACACAGGAAGCAAGGCCATCAGCTGGGCATGAGGATGGAGGAGGAGGTGTTGGAATCTGAAAAGACAGAAGTTAAGAAATTACCACATTGGAGAGTAGAACAGTAAATTATCTAGGGAAATACAGTACAATTGCTAGGCGGTGTTAATCACCCTCATAATGTTAATGATCATGAATCTGTATTGATGTCACTAGTGGAATTTTCTCTAGATATATTCATTTGCATGAGTGTAGTCACAGTGTAGGCAG
The DNA here is from genome assembly GCA_963573385.1 of Cacajao melanocephalus. Classification (NCBI taxonomy): domain Eukaryota; kingdom Metazoa; phylum Chordata; class Mammalia; order Primates; family Pitheciidae; genus Cacajao; species Cacajao melanocephalus. The sequence continues at coordinate 31,953 of CAUYLG010064246.1, read as the reverse complement.
AATGCCAAATTTAACTAAGGTTTGGCTTTATCCAAGAGAGTTTGATGAACAAAAGTAAGGCAGAGAAGTTGGGGGCAAATTTAAGGGAGTGATTATAATGAGTGACCATGAAATTGAAGCAAGATAATGAGAGTGGGAGTGAGGCTGCAAGAAAAACCAGCAGGATCAAGAGATTGAAGATGGCAGGACGGATTTAGCCAAGTGGCTAATTAGGGAAGAGAGGTCCAGGCAGACTGTAGATGTTGGTGAGGTTGGGATGGGGGACTATTGGAAATGAGTTGAAAAAATAGCAGTTATTGACCAGAAAAGTAAGCCGCTTAAAATGGATATTATGGAGGGTTTGCAGTTTTGGTAAAGGTACAAGCGTTTATCTATGGGAATGTGTTGCCAAGGTAAAGAGGAAGACAGGATCTCTAGAGGTGGGGAGGCCAAGGAACTGAGAGAGCATCATCCATAGGAATGTTGAACTCACTAGTAAGTAGGAGAGAAGTAGAGGTAGACAGAGTGAAAGATTAGCAAGGAGTAACCAGGTAGTGCTGGTGACAGTGGAGTCCTGGGGGTATAGATGGCCTCAACAGACCCAGTCACTTCCAGAATGCATACACATCCCGCTTAAAATGTTCTGGTCACTCCATACAAGCAAGTGGATAATGAGGGATCATTATTTCATTCTCGTGTTCTTATTCTCACCATTATTCTTTTTCAGTTGTAGTTCAGCTCATGAATATTAGAGAAGAAAAAAAAAGGAAAAGATATGAAGTGATGATAATTCAGTTAGTTTAGTCCATCCAGCTGAGTAATTAATTTCAAAGTGGGGTTTTGGAATCCCTGGGGTTCCCTAAGACCTTTTTCAGGTCATAACTATTCTCCTAATGATACTAAGATGTCATTTGCTGTTTTTGCTTTTTTTGTCTTGTGTTTTCCAGAAGGTAGAGAACATACAATAGCACAATATGATCATAAAAACTGAGTACAGAAGCAAACATGAGAATCTACCTGTCTTCTATTAAGTCAGCAATTAGAGATTTCAAAAAATGTAAAACAATGCCATTTTTCTTGTTATTTTTTGTTTTGGAAAATACAATATTTTTCATAAAAATTATTTCTGTTAACTTGTAATGGGACTATTCTTTTAACTTAAATGGATAAAATGAATATTTAGGACTTTCTGTTTAATTTTGGGTATGCTAAATGTTAATAGGTACAGCCTGCATGAACAAAAGTCCTTTGGGGATAGTCAATTTTAAGAGAGGTCTGGAGACCAGAAAGTTTAAGAAGCTCTGATTTTTGTCACTCACTAGAAGGCGAAGACTGGGAAGGCTGAGAGGTTGGACATATTGAGAGAAGTGGAGTGAAGAGCCCTGCATGAGCCCTTCTAACCACTATGACCTGCAACATGTGATAACATCAGCTCCCTGAGGCTCTAGCAGGGGACATGCACAGGAAAGTGTCATAAAGTTTCTCTCCCAGTTATGGAAGTTCTCCTTACTTTGACTATCACTAGACGTATTTATTGAATCAGTGATTGCTATGAAAAATTGAGCAATAAATCAATCTGTATAAGAATATGGTATATCTTTGCAGCTTACTTTTCTTTTTTCTTTTCTTTTTTTTTTTTTTGAGACGAAGGTTTGCTCTTGTTGCCCAGGTTGGAGTGTAATGGCGCCATCTTAGCTTACTGCAACCTCTGCCTCCTGGGTTTAAGTGATTCTCCTGCCTTAGCCTCCTGAGTAGCTGGTACTACAGGTGTGTGCCACCATGCCTGGCTAATTTTTTGTATTTTTAGTAGAGATAGGGTTTCACCGTGTTAACCAGGATGGTCTCGATCTCCTGACCTTGTGATCTGCCTACCTCCACCTCCAAAAATGCTAGGATTACAGGCCTGAGCCATCGTGCCTGGCCTGCTTTTCTTTTTTGATTATGAAAGCAATACATGTCACTGTAGAAAATTCTGAAAAGTGTTAAGAGAAAAGGAGTTAGTTATAATTTTACCTCCCAAAGAGAATGAGTTAGCTTACTACCTGTTTTCTTCTGTCTCTATTTTTAAAAACAAATATGTTATCATGCTGTATATATCATTTGAAATTATTATGTTTAATGGAGCAAAATATCCCCTTTGAATTATATAATATATTTAGCCAATCTGCCTATAGTTAGTTAGATGTGAAAAGATTCCCCCTATTTTTTCCCTCTTTTATAATGAATGTTTGAATATGCTTCTCTCTATATCTCTGTATTACTTTATTCTGCACATGCACACACACTCATGCCAAGAACTATATATATGCCGTGGTCTACATCACTGGTTCAAAACATTCATTTTGCTGAAGGAAAAAATAATGCAAAGTAGGAATTTTCTTCCAAATTGATATATTTGTTGTTACTCATATTGTTAAATTTATTAGTAATTCCAATACAGGTGCCATTGTAGATTTTTAAAAAACTGATTAAATAAATCCAAATTTCGTTTCGATAAATTAATGGATAAAAAGGATTTTGAAAACGAAGACATAATTGAAGATGAATAGTGGTGACAGCAGGTTTTAGAAGATATTGTAAAACAAGAATAACTAAAACAGCATGGTTTTATAGGAAGGATTGACAGATAAATGAAATTCCTAGGAAATATTGTCTAGCATATATAAAAATTTAGTATATGATTAAAGGGAGTATCACAAATATGTAGTGTCACTAATGAATATTCAATAACTTGTGTGAAAATATCATTAACTCTGTGGAAAGAAATAAAAACAAAAACGCAAATCCCATTTCTGAAGTTATTGAGATAATTAGAATAAAAGATGTATGGTGCCATCTAGTGGTTAAATATGTAATTGCACACATATTGTTCTACGTAGCGTCCAATGGCAGAAATTTAAACCGGATGGAGACTTGAAGGGAGGTAAATTATTCATTAATAAAAAGGTTTACATCTCACACTTCAGCACTAATTTAAGAAAACATTTTTAAATACTGACTGTTTCAGAGAATATTATAAACTCTAAGCCTATATAGTGATCCTGCATGAACATACAAGAAATTGCAGTTCCAGACATTCACATAAACAAGCATGCCAACCTGTCAGACTTTTTTTAGTAACACAATGAAACAAAAGAACAATTTGAGTAAAAGCGTGCTGATTGGAAATTCATATATGAGAGCAGAGTCTGCCAGCAGTTATAGTTTTGAATAAAGAACACCAGGGGAGCAACCTGTCCTGTGGCCAATGGGGCCTAAGGGAGGGCCAGAGCCTGCCCTGGGCCAGAGGCCAGTGCGGGTGGGTAGTTCCTGCGCTCAGTGGAGACTGCACCTCTCCCTGCTGGCCTCAGGCACAAGCTGCACACATGCAGCCATCTCTGTACCGGGTCCGTGCCGTCAGTCTTCCCATCCATCAGTCCATGGAGGCTGCTGCAAGGACACATGGCTGATCTACAAAGTAGTCCTGCCTTCTGTCTCTGGGAACGCACCCTCTTTTCCATCCAGTGGCTGCAGCAGCAGCTGCCCTGTTGGAATGCACAGAGCTTCCTGGCCCCAGCTCCTTGGTCCAGAGATGAGCTCCTAGACTAAAGCTGGGCCTATAAGTCCTCTTCCTTGGAATTTTGAATTTGGAAACAAGAGAATTGGGCCAGTTTATCTCTGGATTGTCAAGACTGGGAGCTTAAAACTCAGAAGCTTTGGGTGTCCATTAGTGTAAGCTGGAGAAACAGAAAGAGCAAGTGGAGAGGATGAAGCCCAAAGAAGCAGCAGCGGGCGATGAATGAGGCAGCACCACTGTGTTCCCCCTCCTTAGCTCTGTTGCTTCGCTCCATTTGGATGCTCAGTTACTCCTTGGATTCCTCGGATTCCCAGTACTCCTCAGATGAGCCTTTCCTTTTGCTGAAGCAAATGTAAATGTTTTTCTGTCCTCTACATTCAAAAGTGTGCTGATAAATCTTTTGAAAGGACAAACCTGATCTGTAATGCCTGCTCAATACCTGCACATCAAGGGCAAATTCTTTTAACGTGACTTTTGAGGCCTCTTCTGACCTCTGAAGCCTCATCTCTGACTTGCTCTTGCTGTCTGCCTCCTCCCAGCCCCCTCTCTCCTCCGTCTGTTCTCGATGCTCCAGCCATATCCCAATGCCTCTCATCTCCCATGCTGCTGCAATCTACCAGCTTCTCACCACACTGTTCCCTCTCCATGAAATACTTTTCCACCAGTCCTCCCCCAGAAGTACTGATTCATCCTTTAGATCCCAGCTTAAGCATTATTTCCTCCAAAAGTCCTCTTAGGACTGGGTTGGTTGCTCTTCATATGCTATCCCATAGCACCTTGCTTGCAACTGTGTTGTAGCTTTTATTGATTGGCATCAAAACGGCCTGTCTGTTTGGAGGAAACACTAAGCTCTGTGAAGGGAGGACAGTATTGGCCTCACTGTTGTACCCCCGATGCTTTGTACTTTACTCAGAATACCATTTGCACCCAAATATTTGTTCAATAAACAAATGAATATATACAGAGAACCATGTCTATTATCTAAGTGAGAAACACTGAGGCCCAAATGGGCTGTAAATCTTTTCACAGGAAAGTGTCCAGTTAGTCTCATTTCTGCTTAAACTAGGGCCTGTAACTCTCTAATAACATTTTTGAGAGCTGTTGTCTCAGGCTTCACAACCAGACAAATGCTTTTAATGTATGCAACTTTCTCTTATGCTAAATCAGAGCGAAATGCACATGAATCGATATAAGGATTATCTGCATTTTGTGGACATGGGTGGTCCAGACACCCACAAGGAGATAAATAAATGTTTGAGGTGGGTCCTTCAATGATTTTTACAACGGATGCCAATTTGGCAAGCTTGACTGGGCCCTACCAGTGTGAGGAACCATGATTTTGGTATGATGTTGGGGAATTTGTGGCTTCCATCTGCTGGTTATCTCACAAAATGTAGAGCTGAGAAAAATCACATACTGATTAAATCATAGAATCCCACACTTGGAAGGGACTTCATGAGATGATCTGGGCCCGCCTCCTGAAGGTCAATGCATAAATCATCTTGTGCAGATGGCTGTTTATACTATTTTTAAAGCTCTTTAAGGATGGAGATTACACAGCTTCCCTTGGTAGTCTGATCTTCATGGTCAAGAACTTCCTTTTTTAAAAGCCCAGCTCCTTACTGCAGTTTGGCTCATTTCCTCTATTTTTCAGCTCTCTGTGAACATGGAGAACACATGATCAACCTTTCCTGGTAATTATCTCTGGCCCACACCCATATCCTTGTGACTAATTATTAGGATTTATGCTACTTTCCCCCTCCCAAGCTATGCAGTTGCAATTCCTTTATTTTTTTCAGGAGACTTATTTTTCCCTCTTCAATTACTTTTGTAATTTATACTTTTTCTCCTTAGAGTCTGTCCCATAGCTCATTATATATAACTCGTAATAGCAGCTCTCCTCAACTCGTAATCAGCTGTAAATAAACAGCAAAGCTTGTGTCTTGTCTTACTCCAGTATCATATTTGCTGTTTAGATCACAGCATTTCCTTTTTGTTTGTGGTATAGATTAGGTTCCGCAATAAACCTCAAGCCTTTTACTGTCAAACTGCTACTTTCTACGTGTCATATCTGTGTAATTTGTCTTTGGTTTTTTGATAGACTGAGTAATGCCTCCTTACCCCAAAAATGTCCATGTCTGGTCCCCAGGACTGTGAATATGTTACCTTGCCTGGCGAAAGGGACTTTGCAAATGTGAGTAAGGGTGTTGAGAACGGAAGAGTATCCAAAATTATCCAGGTGGGCCCAGTGTAATCACAGGGGTCCTTATAAAATGGAGGCCAGGGCCGGGCGCAGTGGCTCATTCCTGTAATCCCAGAACTTTGGGAGGCTGAGGCGGGGGGATCATTAGGTCAGGAGTTCGAGACCAGCCTGACCAACATGGTGAAACCTTGTCTTTACTTAAAGAAATGCAAAAATTAGCCACACATCGTGGTGCATACCTGTAATGCCAGCTACTTGGGAGTCTGAGGCAGGAGAGTCACTTGAACCAGGGAGGCAGAGGTTGCAGTGGGCCAAGATCATGTCACTGCCCTGCAGCCTGGGCGACAAGAAACAAAAACAAACACAAAAACAAACAAATAAAAAAACACAGAGGTCAGGAGGATCTTGGTAAAAGAGAAAAGATGGCAGTAGAGATGGTCTTTGAGGATGGAGAAAAATGCCACAAGCCAACCAATGCAGCCGCAGGAAAAGGCGAGGAAATGGATTTTACCCCTGACACTCCCATGGAGAAGCATGGCCCTGACCTGCCCATACCTTGATCACGGCCCACTGAAACCTGTTTGGGCTTCTGATTTACAGAACTGTACAGTAAAACATTTGTGTTGTTGTTAGCAGCTAAGTTTGTGGTGATTTGTTACAGCAGCAATAAGAAACTTACAATTTATTAATGGAAATCTGTGCTTGTCTCAAACTTCATGGTCTTATTCAACAGAGCATTTTTGATTTATAGAAGTTTCTTGATACTGTGTTCTCATCATCCAAAGCCACATCAAAATGAATATTTACTAGACTATTGATAACCTCAACTTCTTATCAACTGTTTTAAAGGAATTTATGTACTAGAGGATTCCATTTATTGAACAGGTACTGTGTACCACGTAGTCGAGCTTGGAATGTGTTATCTCACTTAAGCGTGACAACAAAACCACAAAGCAGAGATTATTATCCAAGCCCTGTTTCACTGGGGCTTGGAGCAGTGCAGAAGTGCACCTAGTTGCTAACAGAGCTGACAGTCAAGCTCCAGCCTGCTTGATTTTAAAGTCTATCTTCTCTTCCATGATGACCTGCCACTGTGCTGTGCTCAGTTTCTCTAGTGGAGTGCAAAATTGTGAAGAATGTGAAGCATTGAATTTTCAAGGAAGATGTGTTACTGTATATGTAATTTTCTTGGGAAAAAGAAACTGGTTTCCTAGAAGTGCTATGTAATTATTCCAGATGTCAGATTGAAATGATTCCAAACATCAAAAACAAAATTATAATTGTTGAAAAGTGAGAGGGATCACTCAAAAACATTAGTGGGGAAAGCAAAAGCTCTCTTTGTCTTGGCAGGAACCTGTAATTTCCATGGGGAAATATCATTTCTAGGAAGCAAAACTTCTGAATTAGTTTTCAGCAAAGTATGCTTTAAATTCTTCTGTCCTATGAAAGTTTCTGACATTGTGTCATTCTTCTGTTGGATTCTGTTGCCTACATAATTTGACATGTGAGACAGGGAAGGATGCTATTTTACTTCCATGATCCTCTTCCTTTTCTCGTTCTCTCTGTTTGGAAGAGAGGAGAGTGCAACTTTATTTTTAATACTAACCTTTCCCAACTATGCTTTCCATGTGGTCTGCTGAGGCTGGGAGGATATATACGTTTGTTTTCAAGTCATCTCATTTTAAACTGACCAGCGAATATTTAATCGGCCAACAACTACCCTTTGGTTCTGCTAATTAGCCCTCTCCGTGAACACTTAGTAAATTTTCTTAATGTCATAGTAAATACTATGCAGATACAGCTTCAGTTTCCACCTGTCTTCCACACACGCTACTGCGCCTCTGTCCCTGACACACGAATCTGACAGCTTCCCTCCCTCCTGTACCTCCTGGCAAATCTAAAGACCACAATGATCTACACTGTTATCTGCATCCCTCACTTCCTCATCTCTTCTTAATGCACTATAATTCCATCTGTTCCATCATTCCTTTGTGAGATCATGACACTTGCCTCACAAAAATTTGAGTTCTTATGGGGTGGGAGTGGGAGTAGATGTCAACTTAGTATCTTTTATGTGTCCCAAGCTAAACCTCCTGATTCCCCTCCAGCCTCTAAAACCCACTCTTCGACCAGTTTTTTACCCTTGTATGAATGGTACAATTTAGATGTCAAGCCAGAAATCTAGGATGCAACTCTATACTGCTTTCTTTTATCCATGTCATCTTCATTACCTTAAAAGGAGTAATTCTGGGTCAGGTGCAGGGGCTTACACCTGTAATCCCAGCACTTGGGGAGGCTGAGATAGGAGGATCGCTTGAGCCCAGGAGTTCAAGAACAGCCTAGGCAACATAGTGAGACCTTGTCTCTACATTAAATAGAAAAATTAGCTGAGCATGGTGGCGTGAGCCTATATTCCCAGCTACTTGGGAGGCTGAGGTAGGAGGATGGCTTGAGACTAAGAGGCAGAGGTTGCAGTGAACCAAGATTGTGCTACTGCACTCCAGACTGGGCAATAACAGAGCGAGACCTTTCCTCAAAAAAAAGTAACTTCACTCACCTCCTCCTGCTCACTCTTGGTTTCTTATTTGAAATTTTCAACTTTTTAAAAAAATTTAATTTTGTGGGTACATTATAGGTGTGTATATTTACGGGATACATGAGATATTTTGATACAGGCACACAATGTGTAATAATCACATTAGGAGGATATGTTACTATATATGTAACTTTCTTGGGAAAAAAAAGCTGGTTTCCTAGAAATGCTATGTAATTATTCCAGATGTCAGATTGAAATGATTCCAAACATCATAAACAAAATTATAATTGTTGAAAAGTAATCTATCACCTCAAGCATTTATCCTTTGTACTACAAACAATTCAATCATACTCTTTTAGCTATTTTAAAATGTACAGGTAAATTATTTTTGATTATAGTAACTCTGTTGCACTCTCAACTACTAGTTCTTATTCATTCTTTCCATTTTTTTTTTTTTTTTGCACCCATTAACCCATTTTCCCTTTCATTCCTCCACTGCTCTTCCCAGCCGCTGGTAACCTTCCTTTCACTCTCTATCTCCATGAGTTCAATTGTTTTAATTTTTAACACCCACAAATAAGAACATGCGAAGTTTGTCTGTCTCTGCCTGATTTATTTCACTTAACATAATGACCTCCAGTTCTATCCATATTGATGCAAATGGCAGGATCTCATTTTTCTTTATGACTGAATAGTACTCCCTGTATATGTAGCACATTTCCTTTGTCCATTCATCTGTTGATGGACACTTAGGTTGCTTCAACATCTTGGCTGTTATAAACAGTGCTGCAATAAACATGGGAGTGCAGAATCTCTTGGATACACTCACTTCCTTTCTTTTGAGTGTGTACCCGTCAGTGGGATTGCTGGATCATATGGTAGCTCTATTTTTAGTTTTTTGAGGAACCTCCAAACTGTTCTCCATAGTGCTTATACTAATTTACATTCCTACCAACAGTGTGCAAGGTCTCTTTTCTCGATGTCCTCTCCAGCATTTGTTATTGCCTGTCCTTTGGATAAAAGCCATTTTAACTGGGGTGAGATGGTATCTCTTTGTAGTTTTGATCTGCATTTCTCTGATGATCAATGATGTTGAGCACCTTTTCATATACTTGTTTGACATTTGTATGTCTTCTTTCGAGAAATATCTATTCAGATCTTTTGCCCACTTGGGCAAAATCAGATTACTAGACTTTTTTGCTGGGAGTTGTTTAGGCTCCTCATATTTTGGCTATTAATCCCTTGTCAGATGGGATTAATATTTACAAATATTTTCTCTCATTCTGTGGGTTGTCTCTAAACTTTGTTGATTGTTTCTTTTGCTGTGAAGAAGCTTTTTAACTTAATGTGATCTCATTTGTCTATTTTGCTTTGGTTCCCTGTGCTTGTGGAGTTTCCTGAGTAATAACTCAGAAAATCATTATCCAGATCAATGTTTTAGAGAGTTTCTCCAACATTTTCTTTTAGTAGTTTCATAGTTTCTGGTCTTGATTTAAGTCCTTAATCCATTTTGATTTATTTTTTGTATATGGTGGGAGATAGAGATCTAGTTTTATTCTTCTGTATACTGATGTATAGTTTTTCCAGCACCATTTATTAAAAAGACTGTCTTTTCCCAAATGTATGTTCTTGGCACCCTTGCTAAAAATGAGTACACTGTAGATGTATAACTTTGTTTCTGGATTCTCTATTCTGTTCCATTGGTTTATGTGTCTATTTCATGCCGGTACCATGCTGTTTTGGTTACTACAGCTCTGTAGTATAATGTGAAGTCAGATAATGTGATTATTCTAGTTTTGCTCTTTTTGCTCATTATAGTTTTGGCTATTCTGGGTCTTTTGCAGTTCATATAAATTTTAGATTTTTTTCTTTTTCTGTGAAGAGTTTTTTTCTTTTTCTGTCATTGGTATTTTTAGAGATTGCATTCAATTTGTAATTGCTTTGAATAGTGTGGAAATTTTAACAATGTTTATTTTTCCAATCCGTAAGCATGGAATATCTTTCCACTATTTTGTGTCCCCTTCCATAGTCTTTATTATTTTTTAGCTGAATTATTGAAGCACTTCCAAACTGCTACTTTCCTTTAATTTTTAAATTTGTGGTGTTGTTGCTGTTTTTATGAAACCAGTGGGGACTTCTTAGGTGGAGGTGACATACATATGTATGTCCAAAACAAAAGATACCTGTGGTATTAAGATGGCTAAAGTAAGATATTTTATTATTATTATTATTATTATTTTTTTTTTTTTGAGTCAGATTTTCACTCTTGTTGCCCAGGCTGGAGAGCAATGGCGTGATCTCGGCTCATTGCAACCTCTGTCTCCAGGGTTCAAGTGATTCTCCTGCCTCAGCCTCCTGAGTAGCGGAGATTACAGGTGCCTGCCACAATGCCTAAATAATTTTTTTGTATTTTTAGTAGAGATGGGGTTTCACCATGTTGGCCAGGCTGGTCTTGAACTCCTGACCTCAGGTGATCCACATGCCTCGGCCTCCCAAAGTGCTGGGATTACAGGTGTGAGTCACTGTGCCCAACCAAGAATTTTATTTTTAATGGTGAGAGAAGTTGAAATGAGACTGAAGACATGGAAATGTAGGGGTCAGCTTTGAAACATATGTGGACTAGTGGGCTCCTAAACACTCACCTCTCCTATAATTGAACACCAGTAGATAAAATGTAGTCTATGTGAGCATGTATTATTCCATGAGTGTTTGTTGTGGTGAGAGGAGCTGAGGTTTTAGAATTATAACCAGAATCACCAGCTATGGCTTCAAAATAATGAGTTATTATTACTCAGTATTATCATTATCTTGTCTTCATGGTTATTTTATTACAAACTTGAAACATGATAGCTTTTTTACTTTTTCTCTTTATTTCTATTTCATTTGTCATTTATTATGATACACTTGTGATATTCAAAAATGTATAAAGAATGATTAAGCCAGGCACTGTGGCTCATGCCTTTAATCCCAGCACTTTGGGAGGCCAAGGTGGGCAGATCACTTGAAGTCAGGAGTTCAAGACCAGCCTGGACAACATGGTGAAAACTCATCTCTACCAAAAATACAAAAATTAGCCAGGCATGGTGGGACATGCCTGTAGTCCCAGCTACTTGGGAGGCTGAGTTGGAGAATCTCTTGAACCTGGAAGGTGTAGGTTGCAGTGAGCTGAGATCACACCACTGCACTCCAGCCTGGGCCTCAGAGTAACAGAGTGAGACCCTGTTTCAAAAAAATAAAAATAAAATAAGATAAAAATAAAAGAATTATTAAATGAATACCCATATACTCACCACTAACCTTAAAATATATTCCAAATATGGTAATGATCAGAGCACCTGTGCCCCAGTGCCCCCGTCTCCCCTGCACTCCCAACCACAGATAACCCACTATTCTGAAATTCGACTTCTTTCTTTCTTATGTATGTTTACTTTTAATGCTTAAATTACAAGGACTCTCACTTACCTAATGTAGGATCTCAGCTACTCTACCCAACTGTCAAAACCAAAAACTTAGGCCTAATCCTTGTTTCATCACTTTTTTTATCCTGGTCTCACCTACTGAGAAGAGGCAGTTGTGCACATATCTTCCCAAATCCACGTTCAGTTTGAGATTGTCATGGTGGGAGTAGTTACATGGTGGGAATTGGCAAATACTACAAATCAGGGGATCTTCCCTGACCCTCCTAGAGTGGTCTGTTAAATGCTTACCTACACAACACTGCCCACCGCTCGTCTTCCACATCCAACTAGTTCTGTTAGTTATCCTCCAGATTGTATTTGAAGTCTGACCACTGATATCAGATCTATTGCTAATCTTTGGCCAAACAATTATTGGATTTTTCTTTTTTTGTTTTCCTTTAATTAAGAAAAGTTTCAAACACAGACAAAAATAGAGAAGATAGCATAATAAACTGCTGTACACCACCTAACTTGATAATTATCAACATTTTGACAGTATTGTTTTATTTATTCCCCCTCCCTGCTTTTTATTGTTGTTGTTGTTATTAGAGAGAAAGAAACTAGAGGAATTGAAAATAGTTTCCATATTATTTCACTCAAATTCTTAATATTAACATCTGAATTAAGTCTATATCAGGACATTACTACTCTCTAATAAATTAATGATCATTCCTTAATATTATTAACGCCCAAATAATTTTCAGATTTTCCTAATTTTAACACAATGCCTTTCTGCAGCCTTTGGTTGCTATATTTTTACTATCTCTTTTATTCTGTAACAGATTCTTTTTCTTTCCTTTTTTTCTTTTTTTAAAAATTATTTGATAAACTCAATAATTTGTCCTATAGAATATTACAATTTTGCATTTAGTTCACACCTTCCCCAATATTCTTTATTAACTGATATTCAGATTAAGAGTTTCCATTAGATGCAAGCTCAAGTTTTTAGGCAGCACTAGCTCAGGGTGGTGTGTTCTTTCACATCACATCGTGATTAGTATGTTCACATATTGCTTGTCTGGTCCATGCATAACCCAGTTCCACATCAGTTTTTCACCTAATAGTTTTAGTATCTTTTGATGATAATTGACTAGATTCAGTTTTTTCTTTGAGATAGCAAAATGGTGATTTTTCTAATTCTATAATTTTATTTTCTATTTTTTAGCTAGATTTCTATAGAAAAATCTCTCTCATCAACTATTTAGTTACTCTGAATAATAATTGGTGCAGAAAAGGAATAACAAATGCCTCTCTCTTTTCTTATATCTGTCATTTTTTTAGAGTAATGAGTTGGTATCACAGCAATCATCAATGGTAATAAATACTGTTTTAAAAAAAGCTTTTCTTGGCCAGTCACAGTGGTTCAGACCTGTAATCCCAGCATGTTGGGAGGCCCAGGCAGGTGGATCACCTGAGGTCAGGAGTTTGAGACCAGCCTGACCAACCTGATGAAACCTAGTCTCTACTAAAAAACACAAAGATTAGCTAGGGGTGGCGGTGGGCACCTACAATCCCAACTCAGGAGGCTGAGGCAGGAGAGTCATTTGAACTCAGGAGGTGACAGTTACAGTGAGCCAAGATTGCCCCACTGCACTCCAGCCTGGGTGACAAGAGTGAAACTCTGTCTCAAAAATAAATAAATAAATAAGCTTTTATAGAAAAATATTAAACCTGAAGAAAAGTTGAAAAAATACGATAATGAAAACTTCTATGCTATTCACATTCTAGGTATAACAATTGGTAGCAGTGTCACATTCATACGTGCTCTTCCACTGGCCTTTGAGCATCTCCATGTTTTCTGGCACCACAAGATCTTCCAAACTCACCTTGTACTTTACGTATCTTGGAAGATTCAAGCACTCCAAGGTGCCTTTGATTTTTTATAGGGATTTTAAAACCAAAATTAGTGTGTGTGTATTTGTGTGTATGTGTGTGTGCGTATATATATATATGTACACACACACATATTTACACATACACACACATCTACAGACATATTCGTGTATATGTATGTACACAAATAAGCATATATTATGAATATACATTTATACTAATATCACCAATTCAAATCCACATGGCACTTACTCTCACCTTTCCTATTCCATGTATCTTTCTCCTTTCTCCCTTTCTAACAAACTCAATATATTTACTCGTTTGTTCTCTCCTTCACCACATATGAAGAAGTTTCAGAATTAGTATATCAATAATACTAGTAAAAACAAAATTTATCTTTATGAACTGATACTCATTTTTTTTTTTTAATGGCTACATAGTTCCCTGTTTCATGAACATATCTTGATTCATTCAATCAGTATCCTATGGATGGTGATTTTGATTGTTTCTCATTTTTTGCAATGAATGATCAATATCTGCAAAGAATAACCTTGTGCATATGTAGTTTTGAATGCTTGGATGTGTAACTTTAGGGTGAATTTCTAGAAGTGAGGCTACTGAGTAGTTTTGGCAGACACTGTCAAATTCCCCTCCCTGAGCCGTTATTACATTTTGTATGGTCATCTGCATTGTTTGGAAGGCTCTGTGTACTGACAGATTTGTCAACAGAAGGTATTGTTAGGTTTTTGAATTAGAAATATTATCTCATTGTAGTTTTATTTATATAGGCTTATATAGTTTTACTCGTATATCTAAATGCATAGTTTAGTTTATCTATCACAAAGTACAGAAGTCTTAAGTGTTAATTTTGTTGTCTTTTGATAAATGTATGGAGTTGCCCAGGTTATCCACACCCCAATCAAGATGTAGAACATTTCCATCATTCCAGAAAACTCTTTTATTCTCATTTCTACTCAGTTCCACACTTCCTTCTTCCAGAGGCAACCATTAAACTATTCTATCACCATTGCTTAGTCTGTCCTGTTCTTAAATTTCATATGCATATATTAATGTAGTATGTTCTATTTTGCATCTGGCTTCTTTTCTGCAACTTGTTATTTGTGAGATTTATCCCTGTTGTTGCATGTCTTATTGCAGTACAATAGTCTATTGCATGAATATACAATTTTTTCTACCCATTCTTCTATTGATGAGCATTTGGGTTGTTTCTAATTTTTTGGCTGTTATGAAGGCCACTGAGAACATTCTTGGTTCAATCAATTAATCATTTAATTTTATTGATGTAATTTGATTTATTCAACAAGTATCTTACAGATGGCAATCTAGAATGTTTATGTATTTCTATTAGTTCATATATATATATATATATGATAGGCATATATTTAACTGTATAAGAAATTGCCATTTTCCTAAGCAGGTGTCCAATTTTATACCATCACCAGGAGTATATGAGACTTCCAGTTATTCCACATTTTTAACACTATTTAGTCTGCTGCCTTATGCAGATTTAATATGAGTATATAATGCATTAATTCCATTTTACTGACACTTTTTAATGAGGAATAGGCATTGATTTTTGTCAAAGGTCTACGCAATATGGGTGAAGTTAATGATTAAAAGTTTCTGTTTAGGTCTCTTAATATGGTAGATTACATTAATGGATCTTCTAATATTGAAACAACCCTCACAATTTTAGAATACATTACATTTGGTCATAGTGGATTATTAAAAATTTTAATATGCTATTAAATTATAGTTTCTGGATTTAAAAATCAATATTCATAAGTGAAATTAATCCATTAGCTTATCAAGTTTAGGTATCAATGTTATACTCCATTTATAAAAAGAGTTAGAATGTTTTTTGTTCTGACCTCTGGAACAATTTATGTAGCATAATTACCCATTCTTTAAAAGGTTGGTAGAGGTTACATAGCAAATCATCTGGACCTGGTACCTATTTATGTGGTAGCTCTTTTCTCCATTTCTTCTATGTAAATTGGTTTATTTAAGCTTATACTCTCCACTGGTATCAATTTTTAAAAGTTACATTATGTAAAAACTTTTACCCATTTCTTCTAGATTTCAAATACATTTGCTCAGCACTTTCAATAGTCTACTTGTTTTGATTTTTTCTGTTTCAGTGGTTGTTTCCCAGTTCATTTTATTTTAAGTATTGTTGGGTCATTTTTTTCCTTGCTTAGGCTGGCTAGTAATTTTCTCTTTTGTTGTTTCTTTTCAGAGAATAATTTTGATTTATTAGTGCTTTTGTTTTTGTTTTCTACCTTTTTTTACTTTTATTATGTCCTTATGAGAGTTTAAAAAATCATAAATAGGTTTTGAATTTCAACAAATGTGTTTGCTTCACTTATTAAGACAATCATATAAGTTTATCCTTTTTATTTCTGTCAATGCATCAATTGTTTTGCAAATCACAAATCAGCTCAGAGTTTCTGGAATACACCTTGTTTGTCTTTACTGTATTATTCCTTTCGTATATTACTGGATTTGATTCTTTATGTTTACATAGGATTTTTCATCTATGTTCATGAGTTAAATTGGTCTGTTGTTTTCCTTTCTTGTAAAATCTGTCAGATTTTTGTATCACAGTTATCCTGGTTTTATAAGCTGAGAAGTATTCCCTTTCTTTCTCCCATGTCTTGAAGAGTTTATGTAATATTGGTATATTTTATTCCTAAGATGTTTAGAAGAATTCACCTGGAAAGCCATCTGGGCTGGAGCTCTTTTTGCAGAGAGATGTTTAAAATAACAGATCCAATTTCCATAATAGATAAAGGACTATTAAAATTTTTCTATTTTTTCATCTGTTTCTGTAATATTTTTAAAATAATTTTTTCATTTCATCTGTCAAATTTATTGGGCCTGTAATTGGTATGTAATATATTTTTATTACCCTTTTATTGTCCATAAGATTTTTAGAGATGTCACCTTAATTATTGATATTAATATTTTTCTTATTTTTCTTGACTAGTCTTGCTAGGAATTTATTAATTTTGTTTACTGAAAGAACTAACTTACAGTTTTAAAGAATTTTTATGATAGATTTTTCCCTACCTTATTATTTCCTCCTCTTTTTTATTTCCTTTCATTAACTTTCTGAGATTTGCTGTCCCTTTTTTCCCAACCTTTTGAGGTAGAAGTTTTGCTATTGATTTTCAAACTTTTTTCTTTCTTATCATTGCATGTAAAGCAATACTTTTCCTTTAAAAACTACATTAGTTGGATTTCAAGTTTGAATTTTATTGCATCTTCTTTATTATAGAGTACAAAAGTATTTTTAAAAATTTTCTTTATGATTTCTTCTTTGACCTGTGGGTTATTTAGAAGTGCTTGTCTAATTTTAAGCAGTTGTGAATTTTAAGATATCTTCTGCTATTGGTTTCTAGGTTAATCCCATGGTAGTTAGGGAGCATAGTCTGAATGATTTCAATCTTTGAAATTTGTTGAAATTTTAAAATCCAACATAAACTCAATCTTGGTAAATGTTATTTGTGCACATTGAAAACATGTTCATTTTGTTGTTATTGGGTATGATTTTATAAATATTGTTTATCTTGTTGATTGTCTTCATTGAATCCTACAGACTTTTCTGTTTTCTCCACCAGATATTAAACAAATTGTTTAAGTCTTCCACGATGATTACAGATTTGTCAACTTTAAAAAATTCAGCCATTTTAAACCTCATCTATTTTTAAAGCTATATTATTTGTTGCATAAATATTTAGAGTGATTACATATTACTGGTGAATTTATTCTTCTAACATTTTTAAATGTTCTTCTTTATCTGTAGAATGCTAATTTTTAAAAAGTCTACTTTCTGATATTAATATATCCACATAAGCTTTCTTGTGTTAATATTTGCATATTATAAATTCTAGAATCTTTTTATTTTAATCAATCTTAATTTTAGTAAAGACATACAAGGATTTTTATGTCTTTATATACATACTTCTTGCAATTGTTGGTTGAATGTTTGTACTCAGTTGGATGACCTTAGTCTTCAATTTGAGTATTTAGTCCACTTATCTTTAGTTTACAACAAAATATGTTTAGTTTTATTATATTTTGGATGATATCTGCCACCTTACTCTGGTTTCTGTTTGAACTGCAGTTGATCCTCATTATTTACAGATTCCATATTTGCAAACTCAACTACTCACTAAAATTTGTTTGTAACCTCAAATCAATACTCAGAGCACTTTCATGGTTACTCACAGACATGTACAGAGTGGTGAAAAACTTAAGTCCCCCAATGCACACAATTTCAGCTGAGATAGAAAAAAGGTGTCACTCTGCCTTATTGTTTCAGCTCTCATACGATAAGTGTCCTTTAAGCAGTCGGTTCATTACCACTTTTTCACAATTTTGTACTTTGATGATTTCTGTTTAAAAATGGCTCCTGGCTGGTTGCGGTGGCTTTTGCCTATAATCCCAGCACTTTGGAAGGGTGAGGCAGGCAGATCACTTGAACCCAGAGTTCAAGACCAGCCAGGGCAACATGGGGAAATACAAAAGTTATCTGGGTAAGGTGGTGCACACGTGCAGTCCCAGTTACTTGAGAGGCTAAAGTGGGAGGATCACTTGGGGCCAGGAAGTTAAGGCTGCAGTGAGCCATGATTACGCCACTGCACTCCAGCCTGGTCTTGCCTGGGTAACAGAGCAAGACCCTGTCTCAAGAAAAAAAATTAAAAGGCTCTCAAGTGTAGTGCTGAAGTGCTATCTAGTGTCTGTAAGTGCAAGAAGCAGCTAAATTTGTGGCTTCATGAGATGAGTACTAATTTCTAAAAGCATAGTGGACAGCACTGTTTTGAAGTTGAAAGCTAAAGAACGGTATACATTACCCAAGGTCAAGCAAACTGACCCTTTGCAGCTAGTACTGGCTTCTATATTTCAAAAGGTGATACAGCATGAAAAGTGTTAAACTTGCAGGTAAATGAGACAGCTTCTGCAGATCAGGAAAATACCTGTTAATGCAAAACTTTTAAAATTCTGCATTATATAGGGAAAAGGTTATGTGGAGGAGCAGATTTTCTTTTTTTTAGTGAAAAATTTCTAATTCTTTATTTGAAACAATACAATAAAAAATAAAAACACTCAGACTCTAGAACATAAAAGCAAAAAACTTGCAAAATTTACAATAGAGAAAGTAAAAAGATAACAAATCAGCAAATACTGTACACTCAGTCTCAGCAGAAAGGGAATAATTGCAGTGTAAAACTCTTGAGTATTCCTAATTTTACCTATCAAATAATATTTTTTAATGTAATTATGACAAATAATCCAGGGATGCTGACCAACAGCCTGCAATGAACGGGTCACCCCACAGCACAGAAACTATGTAGCAAAAACGTTAACACTGGGGAGTTTGAGAAGCTGTTCTGTCCAGAATATGTCTAATCTCAATGCATATATGATTCAACTGGGGAATCTCATTCAAACGTAGTTTCTGATATGGGATTTCTAGGATGGGTCCAGACATTCCATATTTTGAAACTGTGTCCCTGTGGATATTGATGCTACTTCACCTGTTGTGTGGTCTACTCTTTAAAGATCAAGGCTGGGGTCTCATATTAGAGTCACATGGAAATATTTTGAGTCACATAGAAATACTTTGAGGACTTCTCCAGCAAGAATCCTATGACATTTCATATTCAAAAATATATTTTGAATATTTCTAAATGTGTACCTCCTCATTTTTTATTAACAAAATATTATGTTTATTCAACTTGATTCCTTTACTCTTTCATGTTCATTATTTAATCTTAGTCTACAGTTAAGGATATAAAATGTCATGCAAGTTTTATGCTGAACGTTCTTCAATAATTCTGTTTTTTTTTTTTTTTTTATCTGACCGAGTTTCTCTCTTGTCACCGAGGCTGGAGTGCAATAGGGCAATCTCAGCTCACTGCAACCTCTGCCCCCCAGGTTCAAGTGATTCTCCTGCCTCAGCCTCCTGAGTAGCTGGGATTACCCACGCCCACCACCACACCCAGCTAACTTTTGTATTGTTAGTAGAGACAGGGTTTCACCATGTTGGCCAGGCTGGTTTCGAACTCCTGACCTCAAATGATCCATTCGCCTCGGCCTCCTAAAGTGCTGGGATTACAGGCGTGAGTCACTGCTCCCGGTCTCTTCTTTGTTGGATGCTTTACTTATATTCCATTCTAAGGGAGTCCAAGGTTCTGGAAACCTGCTTGAACTTAAATCAGGCTAACACATCCCCATACTACAAACATGACACTCAGTGAAATTAGCCCTGAGTATTTCAACTCTGACTGTGGAAATATGCCTTTTAATTTTAATTGTCTATACAATATTCATTATTTCCCTTATTCTTACAATAGGATCCTGAATTTTCTATAGGATCCAATATATCCAGCTCAGAGACATTTCCCAGCTTCCCTTGTAGCCAGGATGGGTCATGGGACACAGTTTTGGCCAACAAGACATAATTGAAAATCTACTGGGTATTTTTGGGTAATGTTTTCTTTCTCTAAGTTGGTACATCACCTTCCTGATTGTCAGTTCTCCTTTCCCACATTTCTTCTTGTTTTTGTCTTTATCTTTTTCCTCTTTCTCCTTCTTCTCCTTCTCCTTTTCCTTTTGTGTCTTCCCTGGAAAGTAGAGCTAGAGATGGAGCAGCCACATTTCAATCTGGAGTTAGCATGGGAGGAAAGCCGTTCGTTGGTGATGGCAGAGCAGAAAGAAAAAGACTAGGAGCTATCCCTGACATGTTTACCTTTCGTCTTCTTGCCCCTGGGCTTCTGATTTTGTAAAACATGTTACCCTTTTATTAGTTTAGTCTCTGTGGTGGAGTTTATATCACACACAGTCAAACACAACACCTAACTGATATAGTCTACTTAATTTCTGCACTTGAACGAATCCTCACTCACTTCCTTAGCTTCCTTTCTCAATGACATCTCTTCGTTTGTGTCTTCAACTTCAGGACAGATTTCTCTAGTACTGTTTTTGACCCTCGGTACTCTTTTGAGCTTGATTTACATTAACTCTCTAACGCTTCTCCCTTCCATTTACCTCTGCTATGTGCCAGTTTTCTTAGTGGACTACTTTCTGTCCTTTGTATGAGTGCAACCTGGATTTCTGAGTGCTGGTGTTTCACTGTGTATGTTTTGAGATGTTCTCAAGGTTTGGACTTTGGTTTCATGAAAACACCCTCCCCACCACATGCATGCATGCACACAGACATATATATTCAGTTTCCAAATCAAATTTTAGTTATAAATAGGACATTTTAGGTCACCTATGGACAATTGGTGTAGGGGTGGTAAAGGCAACACTTTGCACAAAAGAAAACATAGTGAACATCTGAAAGTTGCCTTGAACTCTTTCAGTGAGAACTGTGAAAAGTATTGTACTTTGATCTTACCAGTTGAATCCTTTAACAATCAACATAGCCATCTTCTATGTGAAAAAATAAGGAAATGAACAAACAAAAACCCTCATGTGAGAATATACTTGTGTGGCCTGCGAGCCTCTCTCACTGAGATGTTTTGGAGGAAGATATGAGGGTTTTGGTTCTGGAGAAGCTGACAGACATAATTTTGATACATACATCAGTCATTTCTGCCCTGAGCTGCCCCACGACAACCATTTTAGGATGAATACTTCAGGCTGCTATTTTTACTGAAATCTCATTCTAAGGCAAAAATACAGTTATAATCAAAGACTTCTTTAAGAAATGATTGTGATTGGACAATTTTAACGTTATATTTTCACATGAGGAACTTAGTTCCAGAAAGCATATATGACCTGCTCAAAATCCTACAGCTAGCAGTAGCCTTAGTTAGACAATTGTGGTCTTAAGATATCTATCCATTTCAGGAAAAGCTCACCACTAGGTAAACAAGTGAGAGTGATTATTACAGGTATTAGTTCAAACTCACTACTGCTGAAGTAGAAGTAATTTGCAAATGTTAAAATCTTACTGGTGGGTATGTCTACCCTATGGGAACACTATAGAGACAGAGAAAGAGAGTTGGCAATGCCGAATACAGCAAAGAAATGTCTCGGGCTTGGCAATCACCATCAGACTGTCCCAAGATATTGGCCATTGCAGGATAAAGATAACGGGGTAAAAGGCATGATGGAAAAAATTCAAGTGCCTTTAGGTTCAGTGTGCAAGTAAAGTGGGCCAGAGGTAAGTTCCTTGATGTCTGCCTGCATTATATAGGTGGGGTGTGTGAGCATGCATGGATGTGTACTGGGGCACTACATGAGCCGGGAACACCTGATCCTTTAGTAAGAGGCAGCTGCTACTTAGCTGCAAGATAGACTTGACTTTTGGGTCTAATATTGCCTGATGACCTTCTTTTTCAAGAGATGCTAAAAATCAATAGTTTTATATGAAGGGCCCTGGTTTTTCAATGTTGGCTTAAAATGTTAAAAGTTCTGTGCAGCCATCTGAAGCATGAAGTCATGTCTGTGCATCAGATTTGACTTGTGGACTTCAGCTTAGCAAGCAGGGGTGCGTGGAAGGAGTGAGCATGAAAAGGGGGGAAATAAAGAGAAAACAGACAATGATAAAGAAGCTTGAAAATTTTATTTGATTGTGTCTTGGATACATTGAAAGCTGATTATTTTTAAGACAAATGTTTCAAGAAGAAAGTTATCTTTCCAGTTTCACCAATGTGGCTATCAGTTCTTCTCTTCTCCTATTATTATAATTCAGATATGTCATGATTGGAATAATTTACATTTACAAATTATATAATGGAAAAATAATTTCATTGCTAAAGGTAAACAGGTTGGGGTACTTCACCCAAAATAAGAAGAAAACAGAATCTAGCACTTTTATATTTTAAAGCTGATATTTTAGCAATATTTTGACAAAAGCTTATTCCATTTGTAATTTTTGGCTACACAACACTGAAAGAAAATTTATTTATTTGCATACAAAGCAATATGGCCTCAGAATACACCTCTTAAATTTACAGGACTTAACATTTCAAACATCCCAAGTGGCTAGCAGGTGATGTTGTGAAGATGATCTCGAATAGTTTATTTCCTAGGGATTAAAAAAAGAAAATCATTTAACACAATTATAAAGAGAAGATGATATAGTTAACTTATCCAGAAAATATTTCAATGAATTATTTTGATAAAAGTTGCTTATTAATCCCTTTGTCTATAAATCCCTCTGTTCTATGGACACTTAAAATATTTTCATTTAAAGATTATTTATCCTAAAGTCTGCCCATCAAAACAATGAAAGATTTATGAATAATTATTTAAAAAAATCAAAATCCATCAAGATAAGTATTTCTGATTTTCCGTTTTCACTACTCTTCTTATAAAGTATGTAATATTGTATATGCTGCATTTTACCTTTTTGCTAAAATTTCAGCATACATAGCAATTTTTAATGTGACAATATGTGAATGATGTAACATTTCCAATGTTTCATTTCTATCTGTGTTTCTAGCTTCTTGATTCTAATAGTAAATGTTTCTGGAATAAATAAATAAATGGATAAAAACTATAATGATACAAAACAAACATAATGATGTACTCTTACAGGACTTAAACATGCATAATTATTTCTTATATAATGAGATATTACAGACTTTCCCCCTAGGTGGAGAACAATTTGTAGCAGTATGACAGTCAGTATTTGTGAAAGCTTGATGGTTTTCAGAATTAACTAAAAAGCAGTCACCTGTCAGTGATTTTGGTCTGAATCAACCAGTTTATAAAGTCCCTGGCGGCAAGATGATCAAGGACCGTGTTCATCTCGTCAGAGAAAGAACCATCAGCATGTCTGCGGCCAAGTTCTTCAACAATAGCGACCTCTTCTGGGAAACTAAGAAAATAAGGGTTAAAATTGGCATTTGATTAGACATTTTAAATAAACGATCACAGATTTTCTACCACGAATAACATGCACAAGTGTCTTGAGGAAACAGTAAAGGAATATGTTTATAGAGGGCATATTATGAAACACCTGATGAAAACCCATGTGGACCGGTGACTGCCAGAAAGAGAAAGTAGCAGAGCTAAGATCTAATACCAAACCTGCATAATTTCATGCCCTTTTCAATCTTGTAGGTTGTTTAGAAGATTTTAGTATATTGACAATATAGAAACTATTATTGAGATTATTAAATTGTCTATAATTTAACAAAATATATCATATCCTACAAAACCAGAGATTGTTGGGACAGCCTTGCAAAATGCAATAAGGGATTAATGCTTTGTCTGTTTTAGATTTTCTTTCACTGGTTTACCATTGTAGAATTTTTGGTATCCCTTTAAAACACTACAAAATATCATCAAAAATAAGAAACTATTTTACCATTGGTTTTACAAGTTTGATTGTTAATGTTTTAAAAAACAACTATTATGCTAGTTCTCTTTCATCTTGAGATCTCTTTAAGTTTCAGTAAGCTTGTTTTGAATCAAATTTAAAAATCAGAGTTGAACATAAATTCTCTGTCTCTCATATTTCCAATGCCAATAAAAAAAAATCAGGAGAAAATGAGAAGGTTTAGGGGTCTGTTTGGTTGTGTTAAGATCCAAGCAAGTAATTAATGGTCTTGGTTGCATTTTCAACTTTGATTATTTAATAAATATCTATCTGACAACCCCATACAGAACTAGATATGTAGTTAAATATGTGGATGCCTTTACCTATCTATACTTTGAGTATCATTTTATCAATGTATTATGTTTGGTCACTTTCAGTCTCCATCACATTTTTATCTGAATATTTATCAACACATAAATATATGTTGATCGCACACGTAAATATTTAAAGTTAAGCTTGAAATATTACATGTTTTCTTGAAATATTTGAAGTTTTCAGCACTGTTCCTTAGTAAACAGTCTTAGTTTAAACTTGTTTCAGTGT
Source organism: Cacajao melanocephalus (assembly GCA_963573385.1). Taxonomy (NCBI): domain Eukaryota; kingdom Metazoa; phylum Chordata; class Mammalia; order Primates; family Pitheciidae; genus Cacajao; species Cacajao melanocephalus. The sequence goes on along the minus strand of CAUYLG010064246.1, from coordinate 7,479 downwards.
AGTTATTAAAAACACCCTATTTACTCTCAGAGGTGGCCTGATTTGGCTAAATATTTAATACCTCATTATAATGCAACTATAAGGGGGGTAAAAATGTAATCTCTTTGGCTCTATTATTAATACTACCCAAAACAAAACGGACTTTTGTATACTGTTTCTCATCAATAGGAGTTATTTCCTTACTTTGCAAGACTATACTAATTGCTTCTATAATTCAACTCCATATATAGATAACTGTAGTCTTAAATTTTCTGCATCAAGGCAAAAAATGTCAAATAAGAATGTACAGACTTACTCTCGCCTTCCTCGGCCTTTCACCAGCCAAGCAATGAATTCCTTGGCAGCTTGGCCTTCCAAATAAGAACTTACATCACTGGTAAAGGTCCCTTCAGCATGTCTCTCAAATTCATCGTGACGTTTGGCAATGTTATTCCTGAAAGAAATGTGAAAGTTAAATTGAAGATCTGTCTCTTTGGCAATATGGTTCTCACCTATAAGCAGTGGCAACTTTGGGTTCAGGATTCTATGTTGAAGGGGCTTAGGGAGTTTAAGAGATGAAGGTTGCTAGGGGATTTGTCGTAAAGCTACGTTAATGTTCTGGATTGAAGACTGGTGGAAGAAGGCAAATAACAATCAGTGGGCTAAGGCTCCCCCTCCCTTCCCAGCATACCCATCTGCAATCCCCTGCTTATGCATGCCATTGCTTATTAAAACTGCCTTACCTTTGACTTTAGTCTCAATGGATACAGGCTATGCATTGTGCTATGTGACTTGGAAGCAAGGCAGCTGTTGGTTGTTAGTAGATATGGGGTCAACATTAGTTAATTGATTTGAGGGAAAGCAAAGGACCATCTTGAATTGTCACCAAAAGGACCACATGATAATGGATTAAAGAAAATGTGTGATCTGCTAGTAACAAGGAAAGCAAAGAAGATGACCCCACATCAACATCAAGGGTGTGCAGAGTGCCGTGGAGGTGAGCCGTCAGTTGCTGTCAGTGTCCCTGGCACATATTACCCCATATCACCTCATCTTAAATGCATAGCCAACACTGCCTGAGTGTGAGGATTGCTTTACATCAATTTACCAAGTTGTGGTATCCCCATTCTAGAAAATGAAGACCGTTGTTTTCATTTTTATAAATTTGTGATTTCTCACTTTTCACTATAGTCCTTAATAGGGACCTCTCCCGTTGTCTGCTTTGACCATGATAGCCATCTTCCTGTGCTTGTACCCTTTACTTTAGGAACCTTTGGTTAGCAACTCTATTTTTCATATTCCTCCTGCTTGCTCCTTCTCTCTCTCTGTCTCTCTCTTTTCCTCCCCCGCTTTCTTACTCTCGCTCTCTCTCTTCTCCATTCTATCCAGACAAATCTATGTCCTTTTCCTGATTTTTAGATATCTTCAGCTACTTTCTATGCATAACTCCCTTCCCCTTGTGGGCCACTCTCCAAAAAATTTGTGAAATTCCACCATCTCTATGAAACCCTTGCAGTTAATTTCCTCCAGTAGCCTAGATGCAGCAAAAAACCCAACACTCGTCAAAGAAAATCCAACATTAAAATGTATGCCTTACGATAGGCTTGTGTTCTTATTTGCTGCCTTCTCTCTCTATGCTGTGCAGCTAGGCTGTAATTTTAAATGCATGTCTTGGATTTTATTCTACAAGAAAAGGAATGCATCTGTTTCCATTCCTTACCCTTGGCTAGGGGATAATTTTAATGTTGGGTTTGAACCCCACAAGAGAATGTTATATTTGCTTTATTTTTTGGTAAAAATTAGATTGGTAACCTTGTAGGTCCATAAAAGTAAATTTTCACTTTAAGGGAAATGAGTAAGCAAGTAAATATTGCTAGAACTACCATTGGGAAAATAGTTTAAAGTCTATATCACACTGGAGATTGAGTAAGTGGTTTAGAGGGGTGTGGGTTAAGACGTTCAGACGCATAATACAAAGGAGAGCATCCCCAACCCTGAAAATTTTCAAAATTATAAGAGCTTATGGGCACTATCGAATGAACATAAGAACTTAATAATGTCAAGAGAAATTTTAGACCTATTTAATACATTTATGTGCAAGTTTTGAACCAGGTTTAGACTCCTACCTGTTCCTCTTGGTATTCATCAGCCACTGCACAAAATCTTGGGCACGCCTGGAGTCCAGATACTTGCTGTAGTCACTGGTGAATGTGCCCTGTGAGTGGCGCTTGTCCTCATTCATCTGATCAGGATCACTGAGCGGGTCTGTCTGGGAAGCTGAGAATGATCTGTGAAGAACAGTCATGGGTACAACATAAATCTCTCTTCAGGAGTAGATTCACTTGAGAAGCATCTTCACTACAAAATACAAGACCATATAAAACAATAAAACCCAGCTACTCGGGAGGCTGAGGCAGGAGGATTGCTTGAACCCAGGAGACGGAGATTGCAGTGAGCCGAGATCACGTCACTGCACTACAGCCTGGGCGACAGTGTGAGCAGGACTCTGTCTCAAAACAACAACAACAAAAACAAAACAATAAGGCAGGCATCCAGAGTATTTCAGTAGGTAGTTTAGACAGATCTTCCTTTGCTTGGCATGAGAATCCCATAGTTTTAGTATAGTTGCATACACTATTATTCTGAATTCTAGTAACATGTTTCTCAACTGGCTTCTTTTTTCTCTGAAATAGGATTAAATAAATCTTTTTCTACTAATTAATCTACTCATGATTATGCTAATAGTGACAGAAGAGAGTAGTGACTTGAATATTTTAGAAGAGTGAAGAATCCCAAATCATTTCTTTCGACAGCAGATTTATGTTCCCAATTTTGTTTTGCCTATATTAATATGAAAACAGCACAATTATCTAGCTATATGGTGGCTAATAGTGGAAGGAAGACAATTAAAAGCTCAAAGGAAGGCAAGAAAAAGGACACTTGCTAATTTGAAACTGTATTATGAGTAATCCATATGCCAGCAATCAACAGTTGGTTGGCATGGTAAATACATGGGAAAATAGTCAATGTAGTTAATACTTAGAAATGAGATACTATTTTTACCTATGAAATTAGCAAAGATTGAATACTGAGGAGGATGTTATGATTCTATACTGCTGATGAGAGTGTGCATGTGTATGAACTTTCTGGAAAGCAAGTTGGCAAGATATTATAAAAGGTTTAAACTCATTCAGACCCTTGACACAGTATTTCTCTACAACTAGACACCTATGTGCAAAAAATCTTAAGAAATGTAGGGAAAGTGTGTATATAAAATGTTGTTTGCAACATTCTTTGTGGAAGAAATGTGAAGACCTCTTAAGCTTTCAGAAGAAATAGTTAAATAAGTATTGTATGTTTATGAGATGAAATAGTATGCAGCTATTAAATATCGTATGTTTAACATATTTTTAAATAATATAATAAATTTGTATCATAAAACAATGTTAATATATTAAGCATGATACAAAACTATATAATGAGCTGCGAGATATTTATGTACAGTTTACATAAAACACAGGAAAGTAATATACCAAATTTGTTTACTTTGAATAGCTTTCTTTGGACAGTGGAATTTTGAGTTCTTAATATTTTTTGCATATTTTTTATACTTTCTGTCAGGAACATGTATGGCTTTTACATTTAGCAAGAAATAATGTTATTTTTAGAAGGAAGAAAAAAGAGAAAATGGTTCATGTGAATAATTGAAATAATCTATTATGCAGTGTGTGAGTAATACATTGATAGATAGGATCATCTGAAGATTTCAAAGAGCTATAATTTCCCATGTAACATGCATGTTTTTCAACGTTTCTCACCCCTTTGGTTATGAAAAACACATACTCTGATCTACACTCCAACAAAGTCTGCTTTTATCACAAGGATACTTTAAACATTTGATCATTGTGCAGAATATTTACTGAGACCTTATTCACTAATCATAGTTTTCACAGGCTTTAGTCTAACCATATCACTATGTTAGTTTGAGACTATGGAATTAATACCTGGATTTCTCCTCTGTACCTTGAAGGGAACGTTGCCAGCTGCCTTGTACCAGCAGTACAAACAATCCAGCCACAAAGTAAATGCCTTTCATTTCTGCTATCTGTCAGAACACAGAGTGGGGGTAGGGTGAGGGGGACAAGCAAGCATTTTTTAAACATGTCCGTCTAAATTAGTTAGATTTGATTAGATAAATATCATAAGTAGAAAGAAAAAGCCAGCATTATCAGTTTTATTCTGATTATATTTACAGCTTAATTTTAAAAAGTGGATTATATTTTTCTCCCTAGATTTTTTTGGAGGCAAAAAAAGGATACAAAAGATGTGTTCCACCATTAAGCTTTTTCATTAATGTAGGGACACTTCTGTTTAATAATCAGAAGGCTCATTTCCAGACTGGAAATTAAAATGTCCACAATCAACATTTAAAATACCCACTGTGGATGATATGCTACATATGGTTAGCCTGAATGGCACCTTATCCATCATGCCACCCCCCTCACTATCAGTCTGGCTTTCAATTAATAGTCCTTCACTTCCAAGCATTTACATTATACTGCATTTCAACCATCTTAAAGCAGCCTCAGGCTACAACTTGGCATACCAGCTGTCGGTTCAGATGTATTATTCATTTATATTTTAAATAGTGTAACTTGGTCTAGACTTTGTAATTATAAAGCGGCCAACAGATTTGAGGTATTTTAGGGTGCTTTGACCTGTTCTAAATTAAAGGGAAAAAATCATTTTAAAGACAAGCAATTTGCAACAAGAACTAATGCTTCTGGCAACCTGAACAATCACAACTAAAAAACTAAGAGATTACTATCTAAAAGAAAATGAGAGCTTGCTTCTAAAGTCATAGAAGTCCCCAGGTTGTTTTCTAATTGGACTTAGATGAGGACATGTCATTCACTGCTGGTGACACTATAGACTTGGTTATAGGATACACCTGATGGCTTATCCTTGTGTCATAAGCAGATGCCTTGAGAAGCCATAGTATGTTAAGGATGTGACGATGCAATGTGGATGGGGACTGGGACCAACATGAATGTGGGACAGAATGTCCCCACAGAACAAGCTCTTCTATTTTCTGAACGGAAACCTCAAGTCCAGTATTTGTCGTGGATCTCTGCTACTTTGAAACCCAATAGTGTTTCCTTTGAGAAGTGGGCATTTCAATCCAAGTTTGATTATGTTTATCCATAAATAATTTAAATGAGTATTTTTAGCAAATGACATTTGGTTTGGAATAAGAATTTTACAAATATCATCATTTTAAACTATCAATCTTTTCCTTAACATCTTAGCTGTATTTACTATCTATCTCTGGCACTAAAACACAGAGACTGGAATACCTGCAGCAATAACATCTTTCTTTGAAATATTAAGGTTTTTTTGTAGACTGAATGGGTGTTTAGACAAAGGAACATAATAGGAATTATTTATTTACCCTTTTTCAGTCATCAACATTAAATTACCAATTTGACATTTTGCTATGCTTCAGTTTAAATAGTTGGCAGACTTTGGAAACCTTGCCATGTATTTAGGTAGTGTCTTCTGATTATAACTCTCAATTGTTACATACATGCTTTCAGAAATATTTAAATATTAAGTAAGCACTTATTTTTAAAATTATACCACTGTTGGAAAGTTCTTGTAAAAGACTGAGAGCTGTCAATTTACTCTTAAATAACTCGTTTCACCCAAAGTCCTAAGCATTTTGTAGTGTCTCCTATTATGTTTCATTAAGGCAGACTTAGAGCAGGAGGTATTCTGCCACTTCAGGAGCTGATGGAAGAAAGAACAGCCATAAACAACATAAACAAGTGAGAGTTTTGTATCTAATAGTATTACCAACAATAAATGACTTCTTCTGGAGACAGGAATTTAAAAATCTCACTTATTTGTTTTTGAAAGTGTACCAAATTGTGGGGAAAAAAAAAGAATAGAGTTAATTAAATGTTTGACTACAATTGCTGAGAAAGTAAATATTTATGTTATTTTAGTATCAAAATCCTATTCAATAAGAAAATAATTTCCACTTAATTTTCCCCTCATTAGGCTTAAAGAGAGGCTGCAGTTTTGTAAGAACTACAAATTTCCACTAAATTTAAGGGAAAATATGGTAACAATAATAAGTAGGAAGTCTTACAGAAAGATTAATCTTAGATTTAAAAAAGAAAACATATATTCTATTCCCAAATATATGGACACTGTAGTCCACATAAATACTTTTTAAAACTGATTAGCTCATTTTATCTAATAGGTCTTCAGCATGTATGGAAAAATACACCACTTAATCATTTACTTCATCGAAGATCTTTGTAAATTTGTTTTTTGTCTTTGGGAGCTTAGTCTAAAAAGACAAACTAAAATTTTATTCCAGAGAGTAGCTAGTTTAGATTTTATTACTATTTGTCCTTAATACACAATAAATAGTTATTAATCTATGGCTTCACTCAGATCCATCCAAAGAAAACCCCAAAATAGATGATACTTGTTCTCTGCACCAACTATGCTATGTTTTATTTACAAAGAGTTGCTTTCATGGGCTTTGATTTTTTGATAGATCTCTGAAATTTGAATATGTGAAAGATGATATTGATTTTGCTCTGTTGGAAAACCAGAGATTTTAATTGGTAAAGAGCAATTTCTGTTAGAGCCTCCCTAATGGACATATTTCTGCTTACTTTAAAAGGCGCCTTCTGTTCAAAGTAGTATACTCATCTATCGAATCCAAGAAAAATATTAATTCTTCAAAATGTTACCAATTATTTTAAAATACAATTCTCATAACAGTTAAGTCTTATAACAAGTGCATTGATTTGAATCTTTGTTTTTCTTTCTATTTTATATTTTTGCATGGAATTATTTTTCCAACTCGCTTTGCAGCTTCGCTGTATTAAAGTACATGTAAATTCATTTGATACAACTTTTTCATCTCAGTTCCTCTCTGTGTACTATTAGTAATAAAATCTAAGATGAAAGAACAACACTTTAATTTATAATACTTTGATCCCTTAAAAATATTTAACTGTCCCCAAAACAGGCTTTACAATTTTACAATCATCTTACCTTCCGGTAGTGTGCTGTGGAACAGAGCAGGTGAAGAGAGAGCAAGCCCTCTTTGGGAACTTTTGATGTGCTCTGTGTCCTGAGCTCTGCACTTCTGCACCAAGGCACACTGCTTTTATATACTCTCCAGCTCTGTTTAGCCTCACAGATATTACGCTGACAATATAAATTTCTCATCTGTAAATAATGAGTTTTTGTTACAAATGATTTCCCTCGCCCACTCACTTTACTCATCTGCATTCTACGCTTGTATTGGGTGAGAGACCTCAGAGACCTGGAAACTTTTTAGATACTCTTGTGTCTTTTTTTTTTTTTTTTTTTTTTTTTTTTGGTTGGGCATGGAAAAAGCAGTTTGGAATTTCACTTTCAAATTTCAGTCACGCATTAAAAAAAAATAAGTTATAAAAATTTAATTTTGATTTT